>UESW01002361.1:117550-174050 GCA_900491605.1 Calamus simplicifolius | reverse complement strand
TCAATTTAGAACGATGGACAAATTTATTAGGCATAAAAATACCATTAATTTGAATTTGATTGAACCTTTTAAAAAATAACGATATGTTATTTTGTGGTTCCAACTCAATCTTTATAATAGAAAAATAATTTATCCCAATAGATAAAGCTTTGCTTTATGGAACCAATTAAACCATAGGTTGCTCATGCTCACAGAATTAATAATAATAATTTTTTAATGAAAGCCCAAAAACGTTGCCAAAGGCATGAACTGGTCCAAAATTTATGCATTAACGCCATACATTAAATGTTCATAAATGTTATCCCCTTACACAAGTCCAGGCAACGCGAGGATTCAAGTTATAAAAAATGGTCAAACCGGACTCCATAATTTTTATCGTGAATTTTTTTTTTCTTTCTTTAACCCAAAATTTTCCTCTCCAAATACCGCGTGGGCATGTAAAATTTCCATGAAGAAAGGAAAAGAGGGCGTGAGATGGTGCTGGTTTTCGTTTAATTCCTCTTACCGGTGTTGGCTTCACGTGATACGTTTTCTTCTCTTAACTCCACGTGATCCTTCCGAATTTGTTGACCACGTGTTGACTAGCCTCTGGCTTGAAACCCCTTTCCTTCACTTCACGCTGGGTGGTTCAACGGGTGAGTGAATGCCACGGAAGAAAGGGCCCGTGTCACATCCTTAAGAATGAATTTCGGTGGCTTCTAGAGAAGTTGTTGGGATTTGGTTGAATGGATTTTGAAATCAGAAACGGACTCCGCTTCTCTAGGATGTTATGCAAAAAAAGTTTATTCATAATTAAATTTTTTTATCAAATGAAAAACTTCATCGGTGAGACTGATTTCATGATATAGCTAATATCTTTCGCTCTTAACATCAAAATTCATAATCATCAAACTAGAATAAAATAAAGTTTTGATGCACTATAACCTTTATTTTATTTAAAAATCTAGATTTACAGATACTAAAAATATCATTGGAATCAAAATAAAATTTTTAATAAACTAATAAGTATTTGTCTCACGGTTGCTAAATAAAGCCAAAGAAACATATGCACAATACGAATATCAATGCATATAACCAAAATATTTCTCAATGATTAACGTGAATTGGGGCTCTGATACCAATTGTTGGACATTAGATCTGAACCTTTGGTGAAGATCATCACCATGAAGCTCAAATCATTTATGTTTAATCATCAAGAATCCATAATCGATAAACGGAAGCCTTGAATCCATATTGCTTGATTGCTCTCCAGAGCCTTGCGGTTGTCCATATTGCTTGATTGCTCTCCAGAGCCCTGCGGTTGTCTCCAAATCAACACGTACTCACATAGAGCCCTTTAAAATTTTCTCTAGGCTATTCTTTCTGATGATAGGATTAAGAGAAGAAGGTCGTGCATACGATATAGGAACAATAACCGCTATATATATATATATATATATAATTTTATTATTATCTTTTGGTATTTCTATTTTAACCCATTATAAAAATAGAAATAACCCTTTAGGTCTCTACACATTAAAGGACACTTAATCATATACATTAAAGCCCAAATCACTGCTCAAATCACTGAAATAACTTATCATTTTTAATTGGACTTAACCTTATTTAATAGTCCACAATATATAATTATTTCACAAATAAGCCCAATGTTGGATTAAAAATCCAAGCCCACGAAGAAGGATAAGAAGGCGGGGAAGAGGTTGCGCCGCTAGTCCATGACCCAATCCTTCTCCGTCTTGCCGTAGACGCAGTTAGAAATTCGGATGACGTTCTGCAGTAGGTCTCGAGGTCGTCGGCAGGCGCCTTGAGGTCATCGGCAGGCGCCTTGAGTCGGATGGGGGCCGGTCCTCGAGCAGTCGGATGGGGGCCGATGAGGAAGAAGCGGACATCGACGAGATGCTTGTGCTTGACGACCTCGCCGACACACCCAACCTCGGCGACAGCGCCACCACCGTCAGAGAAGACGACAACGAAGCGAAGGTCGGTGTGGAGGAGGGTGCGCATCATGATGCGGAGGGGGAGGACGGTGACCGGGAAGAGGATTAGCGGAAGGGGAGAAGAGTGGCAGAGTTGAAGCACTACAAGAAAATATCAAAATAGTGACGAAAATTAGTGATGAAAATTTTTGTCACTAAATTGTGACGGTTTAGTAACAAAATAGTGATAAAAATTAAATCAGTGACGGATTAGTTTTTCGTCACTAAATTGTCACTAAATTAGTGACGGACTATCACATCCGTCACTAATTTAGTGACGGATTGCCCTTTCGTCACTAATCCATAACAAATTAGTGACGGAAGAGTAATCCGTCACTAACTTGGTGATGGATTACTTTTTCGTCACTAATCCGTCATAATTAGTGATGAAAAATAATCGTCACTAATTAGTAACGAATTATTTTCCATCACTAATCCATCAAAATTAGTGATAGATGGGAAATCCATCACTAATTTAGTGACGGATTGCCCTTCCGTCACTAATCCATAACAAATTAGTGACGAAAGAGCAATCCGTTACTAAATTAGTGATAGATTAGTGACGGATATTTTTTCCGTCACTAATCCATCACTAATTTAGTGACGGATTGGGCAATCCGTCACTAAACGGATGAGGTAATCCGTCACTAACTTAATAATGGATTACTTTTTCGTCACTAATCCGTCACAAATTAGTGATTAGTGACGAATTATTTTCCGTCACTATCCATCAAAATTAGTGATGGATGAGAAATCCATCACTAAATTAGTGACGGATTGCCCTTTCGTCACTAATTCATCACTAATTAGTGACGGAAGAGCAATTCATCACTAAATTAGTGATGGATTGCCCCATCATCACTAATTTAGTAACGGATTGGCCTTCCGTCACTAATCCGTCACTAATTGCCCTATCCATTACTAATTTAGTGATGGAAGAGCAATCCATCACTAATTTAGTGACGGATTTCTTCATCCATCACTAATTTAGTGACATATTGCCCTTTCGTCACTAATTCATCACAAAATTAGTGACGAAAGAGCAATCCGTCACTATATTAGTAACGAATTAGTGACGGATTGCCCTTCATCACCAAATTTATACTTTTAATATTTTTTTATTTGAATGAGAAGAAAGAAAGTAAAATAAAAAAAAATTATAATTATATAATAATAATAATATTTTTATTATAAATAATTGCATGTCTAATATTTTTTAAAAGAATTAATATTAAAATAAAAAATAATAAATATTTTTAAAATTTATTATTTTTATATATGTATTATATAATTAAAAAATATGCAGATGAATGACGCCATCACGTAGGTAACCTTAAAATTTTTTAAAATATATTATCACATAGAAAGCGTTTGTTTAATAGCACAGTTGTAGCTGCATTCCAAAAAATTTTAAGCATGGAATGGTCATATTTTAGGTTAAAATCGTCTGTTGCAGAAGCAAGCGGAAACGGGACGAACCTCCCCCTAAATTCGCTCCCAAACACATCAAAACCCTCGCCTACCCCAAATCCTCGCCCACTCCTCTCCTCCTCGCTCCCCACCGCACCCCGCTCACCCGCGACCAAGCGCTCGACCGCGTCCTCGCCGACCTCGACTCTGCCCTCGCCCATGGCGTCCCCGTCGACGCCTCCCTTTTCGCCTCCCTCCTCGAGACATGCTCCCAGATGTGCTCCCTACGCCACGGCGCCCGCCTCTGCCGCCTCATCCCCTCTGCCCTCCTCCGCCGGAGCCCCGACCTCTCCGCCAGGCTCCTCCGCTTGTATGCCTCGTGTCTGCGTCGACAAGGCCCACCGACTGTTCGACCAAATGCCGCAGCGATTTAAGGACAGCGCCTTCCCTTGGAACTCCCTAATCTCCGGCAACACCGACCTGGGCCTCTACGAAGACGCTATGGCTCTATATTACCAGATGGAGGAGGAGGGCGTCGAGCCCGACCGGTTCACCTTCCCTCGAGTTCTCAAGGCCTGTGCTGGAATCGGGTCGGTGAGCCACGGCGAGGCCGTCCACCGCCACATTATTCGTTCGGGTTTCGGCACTGATATCTTTGTGCTGAATGCGCTCGTCGACATGTACTCCAAGTGCGGCGATATCCAGAAAGCCCGGAAGATTTTCGACAAAATCCCCGACCGAGATCCGGTCTCATGGAATTCGATGATATCAATAGATTGCATTGGTTGCCTTCTCATTTGTCTCTCTTTCGATTACATCGGTTGGTGGATGTGATGATATCAATAGATCTATAGAAGCACGGACTTGGAGACTTGAATGCATACTGCCCATTGTGAACAATTTGGGATCAGAACAGCATGTTGTCTTGAACTTTTTCTTCTACTGTTTTAATGGCAAGCTTAACTATTTCTACCAGATTATGGTGGCATTAGCCTGTTGGCTTTATGGTGATGTGTATGATATTCTTGGATTTTTTTTATATTTCCCTTTTTATGCCAATTTCAGTGTTTGCATGTAGTTTCTTAGTTTGCCTTTTAGGAATCTGAAATTAGGATTTCTCTGGAAATCTGTATGAGTTGGATTGTCTGGGTTGGAAAAAGATCCTGCGGTTATTTTTTTTGAAAGAAAAGGCTCTCCATTTTAAATATTTAATTTGTTAGAGCTTGCAGTGGTGACCGGTGATGATCCCACCTGTCAAGATGTTTTGGGGCTGGAATTGCCCTCAGTCCAAACACAGGGTGCCAACCTCTAGAAAGATGTATTTATAACTAGCTTTTCTGGTAGGTTTATGCTATAACTTATTCTCACGTTTTCTATTGAATAACATCTGAACCATGTCTGTTATATTATTTTGATCAAACAAGGTGTTGTTCTAACTTTAATCCTTTAATCAGAGGTTCCTGGGCTTCTTGTGTCAGCTGCAATTGTGGACAGGCTTAATCGTAAGCTCTCAATGGCAGGATTGCTCTTTATAAGTTGCATTTTTCTGCTTCCACTGATATTTCATCAGGAAGAAGCATTGACAACAACCCTTCTATTTGGTGCTCGGGCGTGCATCATGGGAAGCTTCACAATTATATGCGTATATGCTCTAGAGGTCAGTGAATGGAATTTACAAGATCTTTTCTAAATGCTATTATTTGATGCTACATATGGACATTCTGTTCTATGTCATTCATTTTGATGCTACATATGGACATTCTGTTGTAATGTCATTCAGCATAAGGGGATATGGTCCTAGCTATGCATAAATCAATATCATGCTTAAGAGCTTCCCAGTGAGTGTTTTTGAATTACCTGTTTCTGCTCATGATCATAACTGATTGTCTATGATTGACATTGATTTTTAAAAAAATTAAAAATTATGGTGGTGATCTACTTGTGTAGGTTTGTGATGATCGACATTCTGAGTTAATACCTTGCTTGGACAGAAAATTTATATATCACAGACAAGGCTGAAGCTGGATTGAGTTTGATGGAGCACTATGAAAGGCATTGCCCTCAGCCAGAGAGGCGCTACATGCCTGGGATTCTGTTTTAATGATCAATTCAAAAAAAAAAAAAAATTTAAGATAACACGGCACTATTTTGTGATGCAGGGGCGGTTTTTGATCTCTTGGACATGCTGAAAAAAGAGGAAGAGATGCTTCTTGCTGTGAAAGAAAAAAAATCAAAGGTGTGACCCTGGAACAGACTTTTAATTTTTACTTTGTTTTTTCTTTTTGTGTGCGCGCACGCACATTTTAAAGGAGGAAGGGGGGGGGGTTGGCAGGGGGCAGGGGGCACTGCAAGGCTGCCGTGTTTTGGTTGTTTGGGCTTCAGCGATATGCTTATCTTAATAACTTCTCAATTCAAGTCATTTCAATATCGTAAATGAATGGCTTAGTCCAATCGGCCAAATTCCTTGACCTTTCTTCAATTGTGATTTAAAAAGGAAGAAGGAAGAAAAACATGGCACAATTTCATGGATAGGATGCACTATTTTCAGATTCATATTATTTACATCTGAACATAAAAGTATGATTAGTTGAATTGAAAACCAATAAAAGGAAATAAAAGAAAAAATATTAAAATCTTCCCTCGCATGTCTGCATATATGGCAAAGCTAATTTAAACACTATTCTGATGATGTAAACCACACTTGTGTCTTTACCATCTAATATGGCATTCCTTTTCAATTGCCATTATAAGGGCTTAATTTCTAGTTGGAGTCATGCTTCATGCCTGTCACTGATTCACTCGGTAACTCTCAGATTTGTCATCTATTCCTGCTTGTCCATTGCATCTTGTAATTGACAACCTAGTTTTGATATCATCTCTTGTAAAATTATCACTTTCATTTGGATCTTTATTGATAAATTTCCCCTCTTTATTTAAAGTTTGACTCCTGTATATAAATTTCCATACCAAGACCATGCTTGGTGGTTAATTTAAAGGTACAGAGGCACACTTGGATTGCCAATTTTATTTATAGATTATTAATGGTAAGTGAATATATAGCAGTGGTGATATGCATGATGTGGAAACAAATGACTGATTCTTAATGATCATATATATATATATATATATATATATATATATATATATATATTGATAGCTTTGCTCTACTAGCTAGTGAATCATCCTTTTTCTTCCTTTGGCCATTATATATATATATATATATATATATATATATATATATATATATATATATATATATATGATAGCTTTGCTCTACTAGCTAGTGAATCATCCTTTTTCTTCCTTGGCTATAATTCTAACCAAACTGTGGCAGGAAGGGGACAAAGAATTTACTCGTGAGATTCTTGACGAGCGTATGAAAAGAGCTGAAACTTGGCATCGCAATGCTGCAGGCCGTGCACCATTTCTAAAACCTTCAGATCCCATCACATGTGCTACTTTTGCTCAGGATGTATTGAAGGGAGAGCAAATGTTTCACAAGCACATGAACACAAACACCAGCCTCTGATATTTGGACCCGCTAGTCTTGTGGGCGGACAATTAATGAGTCAGAGGGAACGAATGGCAGCACAAGTCTTCCAACCAGGTTACAGGTATGCTTCACAGTTCTTGTGAGGCTTAAAGATTGAAACTGTTGTTTTAGTTTAAACATTTTCTGTTGTGGGTTAAAGTCATCTTCGCAATTTGGAGTTTAGGTTTTCCTCTTGGATGACAGATAAGCCCTCAGAAAAGAACGATCATGCAATACCATTGTACATAAGGAAAATCTCTACCTGAACTTGTGCATATAACTTTATGCACTAGAGATGGGGGAAAAAAGAAATCCTTGCATCAACAAACAGCTGCCATGCCTGTGGGTTAGACTGGAATGGCAGACAAATGTATAAAGTGGGGGACCATTGATCTAATGGCATCAACAAACAGTTTTCACTAAAACTGGCCATTTTTTATGGTTTCGGCTTAGATGCTATAAGTTTTATTTTAGCGTTTACAATCATATTGCAGTCATTCCTTAGTTGAGTGCATAAATTACATAAATTACATAATAAAACTTAGATGCTATAAGTTTATTTTAGCGTTTACAATCCTCTTTTTTTCAGCACGATTTTTGTTTTTCAAGTTCTCTTATGCCGTTTCAGCCATTAAAATGTTTACGTTACTTACCTTGAGTGCAAATGAGTAATAGTTTCAGCCATTAAATGTTCATTCACAGTGGCCCTAATGTAAGTATAGTTCCTCCTCCCAGCGATGGGATCAAAAGTGCTGTAGCACTGCGAGGAGACTAGAGGTATAAAAAGTGATGAAGGAAAAAAGAATCCACCCAAGCTGCGACATGGCTCATGCCAGAGTTAATAGTTTGATCATTAAAAGTTGTTTCTTTGACTTATCTTAAACTTAATAATTTGATGTCTAATGTATAAAACATTAGTGTTATTGATGTATACAAATATATTCATCTTATTTTATGAAATATATTTTTTCTTAAATTTGAAGTTTCATCTATAAATTTCATTAGAATGCATTAAATATATTATAATTTAAAAATAATTTTAAATTTATAAGAATAAAAATTTGATGAAATTTTATTATGTTAATGATGGATTAGTGATGGATTTTTGATAGAAATAATAGTGATGGATTAGTGATGAAAATAATAGTGATTGATTAGTGATGGAACAATAACGGATGATTGATGACACGCATTCCGTCAATAATCTATCACTAAATTGTGATGAAATATTCGTAACGGACTAGTGACAAAGTTTTAACTGACTAAATTTTTATCACAATCCGTCACTAAATTGTGATGGAATAGTGATGAAATTTTGTGACGGAATAGTGACGGAATAATGAGTGATGGATAGTTCGTCACTAATCCATCATAACTTAGTGATGGATAGTTCGTCACTAATCCGTCACAATTTAGTGACGGAAAAATATGTTCCGTCACAAATTTTTGACGAATATTCCATCACAAATCCGTCGCTATTATTTTGTGACGGACCTCTTTCCGTCACTAAATTTAGTGACGGCAAAAATGGTGACGATAAGTTTTTCGTCACTAATCCATCACTAAACCTAATTTGTGATGGAATAGTGACAAAAAATTTTGTCACTATTATGCTATTTTCTTGTAGTGAGGCAGATAATGAGCAGCGGAAGAGGAGGGAAGGGTTTCTTGGCCTACTCTGGATGGAATAGTGGGAATGTTTGGAGGAGGAGAAAGTTGCAGCTTCAAGAGGGATGGGATCGGTAACGGAGAATGGTGGGTGACTGCACCGGTTGGGAGAGGAGAGCCATCAGCGACACCAGGAGATAGGTCTGGTTTGCACGATGCCATTCTTATTTCCATATTTTTTAAAATTATTATTATTATTTATTTTTTGAGCGGGGCTTAGTTTCTTTTGGCGGTCGTTTGATTTTTTTTTTCTGATACCCTTGAAGAAAAAATAAATTTTATAATGTTTGAGTGATAGGATATTTGTATAAACAATAATTTTAGAAATATTTAAGATAATTTTACATATTGTTGACCCCAGATTGATTTTGATGATTACAAAACAAATTAGCAATTCTTAGATTGATACAAGGAAGTTCGATCGCCTTGCAAGTAAGTATTTTCATGCAAAATTGACTGGTAAGAAAGTACTTTATTTTACTTTGCTTTAGATATTTTTATTTTGCTTGGAGTTAACCGGTTAGCTAGCTTGTTCTTTCAATTAGCTAGCTGGCATGCCCCTCAGCTAACTAAAATTCTCGCCACAGTGATTGGGCCGAACGATCTTGTATTTTAGCTAGCTGTTTAGCTAGCTTGTTAACTAGCTGAAGTTTCCTCAGCTAACTAAAATGCTCGTCTCAGTTAGATGGCCGAACGTCCTCCTTTTTTAGCTAGCTGGTGAGTTAGTTTATTAGCTAGCTGGAGCCTTTCAGCTAACTAAGAAACTTGTCTTATGTGCCAGGCCGAACGTCCTTTTCTTTTAGTCAATTGGTGAGCTAGCTTGTTAGCTAGCTGGAATTCCTTCAGCTAACTGATTTGCTCATCACAGTGCATTGGCCGAACACCCTCCAATTTTAGCTAGCTGGCTGGATGTCTTGTTAGCTAACTGAAACTCCTTCTAGCTAGCTGACGTTTCTTTTAGTTAACTGCTTAGCTAACTATTTCATTCTGAAGCTAACTACTCAGCTAACTGATTTTCACAGGGAACGTCTCAGCCGTGGGGATTCAAAATTCAGTTAACTAAGAGCTAGCTGACTGTTGGTTAGTTAGCTGGAGAGTAACGATTATATCAGATCAGATGGCTGTCTTTTGCTCAGTTAGCTGGAGAGCTAACTAAGCTGGATGGACAACATATGCTTTTGCTTCTAGTTAGCTCGTGAGCTAACTGGTCATTCTTCAGTTAGCTATTCAGCTAACTAGCTGTCTTGTTCTTCTCCTGCAGCCGAGTGGATTTCAAATTAAGTTAGTTGGAGAGCTAACTATGATAGCATGAATTTTTCTCTCTACCGTTACTTTTTTTTCTCTTAGTNACTCATTTCCCAATCCCGTGTCTCTTGCTACCGCGTTTTCCTGACCACTTTGATGGTTTGTTTGATGAAAAGAAAACTAGGAAGAAAAGAACAAAGAAAAATATAAAATAAAATAAAATAATAAATAAATAATAAAAATAAAAAAAATATTTTTTTGTTTATAAATGAAGAAAAATAAAAAAATTAAAAATTTATAATTATAATAATATTTTTTTATAAATAATTCAAAAATATCTCAGTTTTTTTTTTAAAGAAGTATATTGGAATGAAAAAGATGAAAAAGCTTTCTTTGAAATCTCTTTAGTTTCTTTAAAAAAAATGAAATCCATCATTTTTTTTTTCTTTATTTTTCTTTTAATTTTATTTATTTATTTATTTTATTTTATGTTAGATTCGCGTTTGAGCAACGCCCACGGTAGCTCTGTAAAACCGCCCAAAAAGTCTACACTTCAGTGCTAATTAGAGGAGCAACAGAACGATCCACCAGCTGTGAGAACCGTGCGATAAGCTTGGAACTGCTAAGGTTCTTTTTCTTTTCTTTTTCCCCTTTTTAAATTCTCTAGTTACAAAAGCTTGGTCGCATATCTTCTCCATAGTGCTGAGCTGTAGCCTGTAAAGGTGGATGCATGATTGGAATGGGTCGTATTTGATTTTTATTGGTAGGTGATGCGGGGAAAATGAGCTGTAAAGGTGGATGCATGATTGGAGTGGGTTATATTTGAATTTATTGGAAGGTGATAGGAAAAAAAAAAATATTTAAATTTATTAGGTGATAGGAAAAAAAAAATCATTGCATCAATAAACATGCCCGTTATCTAAGGTTGAACTATTAAACTAAACTATCTAGCTAAACTAAGACTGAGCTACTGAGCTAAACTATTGGCTAAACTAAGACTGAGCTACTGAGCTGAACTATCTAGCCGAACTTCATAGCCAACCATCTGGCCAAATTATCTCAGTACCTCAAAAAGATCGAGCTATATATCTGAACCTCGGCAAACCGAACTATCTTAGTATCTCGCCGGGATCAATTCTTATCTCTTCAACGTAAGCGCCATTGCTGATTTAAACCATGCCGGATATCTCAGAGGATGAACCACCCTGATCGAAAGAATCGCGGAAAGCCTTCCAAAATGAAAACGGAAGCCAAATACAGCACTCCATCCATGATCACGGGATAGCTTCATCAACTACCAATCTCCATAAAGAGCCCTTCCCAAAATGGGTAACGAAGCCAAAGTCCCATGCACTCCAATATCCATGATCAATCGTTTGCTTAGAATCTCCACTGACTTGCGTAGCTTCATCATGAGGACTGTTGACTACCAATCTCCAGTAACTGAATGATCAAAATGGGATTCTGGCCTTATCGGATGTTAACTCCCTAAAACTGTGCCCGAAAAATCATTTTTCTGGCCCCGACCTAAGTCGACGGGTAAGTTAGAGTCACCTCCTTGCAGCGTACAAAGTATCAACGTCCCATGACCCTCCCATAAGGTATGTTTTCTTCCTCGAAGGCAATCAAAAAAAAGGAGAACGAAAAAGAGAGAAAAATAAGAAATCCAATTTCAAAAATCCGAAAAAGGGAAAAAAAAAAAAAAAAACGCTCAAGAGGAATAGCAAAGGTCTTGGAGAAAGAAAGCTTTTCAACCCTTCTCAACTGAGGAAGATCCTTGATTCAATGCTGAAGCCTTCTCCTCTTATCTGTTTGCTTAGAATCTCCACTGACTTGCATCGAAGGGTCTTCCGCAGGAACCATCCCCTGTGATTCCTGCATGGACTGCCTTATAGGTCTATCCGGATGGGAGAAACACTACCTGGATCTCAACGTGCACCGCCCCCAAGCCGGAGAACGGATTTTCGCAACAACAGATTGGCGCTAGAGGAAGGGCCTCAGTCCCTCTGAAAACTTGAAACCAAGGAGACAAGGTTCCATACAAGAAGAACGATTCCTTAATGGCCAACCGTAAGAGAGCAGTCATAGACGCTCCTGATCAGGCCATCTCTCAAAGGTCTGATCCCACCAACAACACGGCGCCTTCGCAGCCATTGCTAACCGAGATTCCTCCATCGCCAACATCCCCGATCACACAGAACCATCTTGCCATGCTGCTCTAACTAGTTCAAGCCCTGCTACAACTGATGAAGGGACTTTTGGGGAGTCTTTTTCTCGCTGCACTCTCTTAACAGCTTCCTAGTGAGACAGTCACCCGGTCCTACCGGTGGTCCCCCCGCCCAACCCACTAGAAGCCATTGGCCTCCCGCGACAGTTCGGCCATAGAAAAGTTGAATCGACACCACGGAGGGGAGGAGATAGGAGCCTGCCCAGATTCCGTCAGGCTTGCTCCTTACCTCCAGTATTCTCCTGCGATAATTCAACGCCACAGCCGCGATCCCCTCATCTCATCTCTCCTATTGTTCGGGATGATGGGTTGCAACGACAACTATGAGTGCCAAACCTATGGGTGACTGACGCTATTCAAACGATTAGCAATGCCCCTTAGGTACGACCAAGCGAAGAAGAGAACCGATTTGAAAGGGTTCGGTGCAAAAAACTCACCTCTTCAGATGAAGACATCAAAGAGATACCATGCCTCGAGGATATGGGACTCAGATCATTTTCGAGCAATGAAGACCTTCAAGGGATATAGTATTCCCAGGATATGGAACTCGAATCATCTCCAAGCAATGAAGACTTTCTAGGGATACAGTACTCCGAAGACATGGAACTAGATTACAGTACTCTGAAGACATGGAACTAGATTAAACCCCGAGTTATTACTAGTGAAGTATGCCTGAACCGAGCCATTTTGCTCATTGTAATAAAACTTTACTCTTCGATTCAAATATTTCTTATTGATAATAATTTTCCTTGAGTTATAGATGAAAGGTAGGTCTCGCTCAATCATTGGCCTATGGGTCCATTTCTTCGAACCTCGGCACGGCCAAACAAATATTTCTCCATACATTGGCAGGGCCAAGCAACATTCTCCATACCTCAGAGCGGCCAAGCAAAGTTTCTTCAAACCTCGGCATGGCCGAGTAAATTTTTCTTCATACCTCGGCAGGGCCAAGCATCATTCTCCATACCTTGGCAGGGCCAAGTCAAAATTTCTCTGAACCTCAACACGACCGAGCAAATATTTCTCTGTACCTCGGCAGGGCCGAACAACATTCTCCATACCTCAGAGCGGTCGAGCAAAATTTCACCGAACCTTAGCATGGCCGAGAAAATATTTCTCCGTATCTCGGCAGGGCGAGTAACATTCTTCGTACATTGATAGGGCCAAGTCAACACTTCTTCGAACCTCAGCATGGTCGAGCAATATTCCTTCGTACATCGCAGGACCGAGCAACATTCTTCGTACATCGGTATAGTCGAGCAATATTTCTCCGAACCTTGGCGCGGTCGAGCAAATTTTTCTCCGTACCTCGTAGGGCCGAGCAACATTCTCCGTACCTTGGCAAGGCCAAGTCAACATTTCTTCGAATATCGGCATGGCCGAGCAAATATTTCTTTGTACCTTGACAGAGTCGAGCAATATTCTCCGTACCTTGGCAAGGCCAAGTAAAAATTTCTCCAAACCTCGGCATGGCTAAACAAAATTTTCTCCCTCAACCTCGGCAGAGCCTAGCAACATTCTCCGTACCTTAATAGGGCCAAGTAAAAACTTTGCAGAATCAAGGTTCATCTGCCACGTGCCTTAACCTTCGATTTGGCCACGTTTCGCCCAGCTAGACCCCTGGCTTGGCATTTATGGGGCCATCATGACGTGTCTCTATTGGTTCAAATCCCACCAACGAGATTGAGCAATTTTAGACTCTACTCCCTATGCGAAACCTACGTTTCAGACTAGGGAGTGGGGGGCATGTGATGCGGGAAAAAATTATCACCGTATCAATAAACGTGCCCAATGTCTAAGGCCGAGCTAAAGAGCTGAACTATCTGGCCGAACTAAGGCCGAGCTACAGAGCCGAACTATCTGGCCAAACTTCAGAGCCGAACCATCTGGCCGAGCTATCTCAGTACGTCGAAAAGGCCGAGCTATATATCCGAACCTGGCCGAGCTATCTTAATACCTTGCCGGGATCGATCCTCATCCCTTCAACGTAAGCATCATTACTGCTTCAAACCACGCCGGATATCTCAAAGGATGAACCATCCTAATTGCAAGAATTGCAGAAAGAGCCTTTTAAAATGGAAACGGAAGCCAAATACAGCACTCCATCCATGATCAATGGATAGCTTCATCAACTGCTGATCCCTGTAACTATTGGGATTTCGGCCTTATCGGATGCTAACTCCCTAAAACGTGCTCAAAAAATCTGGTAATGGCTCACCTTCTTGCAGCGTACAAATATCAAGTCTCAGGACCCCCTCAGGTATGCTCTCAAAGGCAATCTAAGCCCAAAAAAAAACTCTAGCAAAGGTTAAGGAGGAAGATCCTTCTGGTAGAGCCTTCTCCTCTCATCTATTTGCTCAAAATCTCTAATGACTTGAGCGTTGGAGGGTCTTCCACAGGGATCATTCCCTGTGATTCTTACGTGAGGACTGCCTTGCAGGTTCACTCGGAGGAGAGCACTATTAGAATCTTGACGTGCACTGCCTTCAAGCTAAAGAACAAATTTTTACAGCAATAGTATGTATCACTAAAATTATATATGAATTATATGATAACAATATTGTTGTCATACTTTTCTTTTCTTGAAGCCATTTCCCTCCTGCCTTCTTCTATCATTTTAAGACTTTGATCTCCAAAGAGCCATAGATTAGAGTTTACGAGCTTCCTTCCATACATGAAAAGTACCATATGTCTTCAAACCTATTTGAATTTATTGTTAGGTATCACCAAAGCCATTCCAGTAGCTGATCCTATGTAATTTATATAAAAAAACTTAAATGAGTCTTGAGTTAAGCTGTATCACCAAAGCCATTCCCCTCTGGCCATCTATAACAATTTAAGATTGTGATGTCAAAGAACCATAATTTAAATTAAGTCTATATTATTTTCTGGTAAGCGCGCACCTATTGTCTTCTCCTACACATAAGAAATAATATGCTTTTCAACGTCCATTCAAATTTTTTTGTTAGGCATCATTAAGTATGATGCGAGTCATATAAATCTAGGTGTGATGTTGTGTACTTTGTTTTTTCTGTTGTCATTGCATGCTCTTTTTCAATGAAAATTAAAGATTATGTTCTTTAAAGGACCATAATTTAAAGTACACAAGTATTACACGTAAGCACCCATAGTCAACCTTCTATATATATATATATATATATATAAAATAAACTTTGATGATAATGTTCAATATCGTTTGGTTGGTTCGGCTTTTGTGATCGTAACTCGGATGGGTCGATGCTTGCGGCGATAGATTTGGTTCTCTTGACCTATCAGTGCCGCTAGCTGAGTTATATGCGGCGTGGGTTGGCATATCTTATGCTATCCGCAGTCTGGGCATTCGCCGTCTTATTATCGAAGGGGACTCCATTACTGTGGTGTGTTGGCTTCGGTAGGATTCGGGCGACCCTTTGTCTACTAACCCTTTGTTATGTGACATCAAGTCTATTCTCCATCAGGCTTATAGTGTCTAGGTTCGGCATATTTACCGGAAAGCTAACTAGCGGCTGACTGGGTAGCTGCCCGGGTTGCCCATCATTCTAGTTCTTGGTCCTGGAGGTCGGGTGATTTATGTCCCATGGTTTTATCTCATATTTTGTACTCTGATATGTCGGGCTTAACTTACGCTAGACTGTTGTGATCGTCCGTTTGTAACAAAAAAAAAATATTGTGCTTCTTTAAACCTTCTCTATAACTAGGATGAAGAAGAGAGAGGTTTATTTATTTACTTATTTATTTTTTGATATAAGCGGATGATGATATTATTCTAATATGCGAGTTAAGTTCAATAGATCAAAAAATAAAATTTAATGGAAAACAATAGAACAAGGGTCATCTTGCTTCCATATCCAAAAATCAAAATGATGGGCCATCGAAGTAGCAATCCAATCAACCGTAGAAATAACTTTTCGATAGACACATTGAGTATGGGTCATTTGCGCATTTCAAAAAGTAAAGCAGATATTCTGGATTAAGAAATTAGATGATGAATAATTACGTAGATCTTGTCTGATCCATTGAATGACAGTGAAAAAGTTCTTCTTTACGAAGAGCTGGTCTGTAAGCTTTAAATATATGAGTTACATAGGATATACCTATTTATACTGCTATAAAACAGATATATTAAGAGAACTAAAACCATTCGATAATTTATTTATTTTGATCTCCGGTATTTTTTTTTTTTTTTTCCGGAGGAAACCTTGTACGTGCTTCGTCAGTAGTTTATTGTTCGGTGTCCACGGCTGCACGTTGGTGCATGTGATTGACCACATAGCAATCATACACACATCCATTCTTTCTTGTATCCCTTCACACTGTAGTCCATGTGACGACTACCTCTCATACATGCATTCTTTCTTGTAATATGTTTTTATACTGTTCAAAGCGTACTCGAGTTTTATTATTACAATCACACATCCATTCTTTCCTGCATCCCTTCACACTGTAGTCCATGTGACGACTACCTCTCAAACATAGGCATTCTTTCTTGCCATGCGGTTTTATACTGTTCAAAGCGTACTCGAGTTTTATTATTATTATTATATTATGAATGCATGAAGGAAAAATTGTGTTCCTTGATTTTTGGCCAAAGGATCAGAAGCGATTCTGTCTTCTATCTCATGAAGAATATTTGCCAAGTGCTGAGAAATCGGCCGAAACTGCCGTAATTCAATTTTTTAATGAATTGTCAACCCACAGCTATGAGATTGATGAACGCCGTCTCTTCCTTAATTCATTTTTTTTTATCTCAAAATATGAGTCAATCCGGCTACGCTCACCTTTGCTGCATTCTATGACGTAAGAAGTTTGTTCTTGCGTTATAATTTTTTATTGAGCATAAAAAATCTAGACACTAAAAGATATACTCTATTACATGAACTTTCAATATATCAGTATATTCAAATAATTATTTATTTTATAATAATAAGATTAAGTTGTAAAAAATTATATGCTATAAGTTATTTTTGTCGTAAAACAAATGTTTTGTGACAAGATTTTTTTATTTGCCATCGATTTTAATACTCCAATTATTTTAGTGACAACGGAAAAAAAATAGTTGTCATGAAAATCAACATAAATATGATGACTTTTAAGGATGTGTTACAAAAGATATTTTGAATTTTATTTTGTTATAACTTTTATTTTTGTAACTTTTTTTAGCAATGATGCAAGTTGTCATGTAAAATTATTTGCTACTTATTACAAACTAATATTTTCACAAAAAAAATTGATGATTTTTACCACAAGTTTCTATTTTCACATATAATTATTTGTTATATGCCTATAATACTCTAAATTTAGTTTCACATGAAAGAAATGTGTTATATGCTCATAACTCAAGTCTACTTGCTATCCATTAATTTTCATTCGAGTTTTTGGGACATGTGGTTTCGGTGCTTACGAGTTAATTAGGCAGTAGGTGGACCCTTAGTGTGGAGCCACCCTTCCAACGACTTGGATCAGAGGTAAATTTTGTTGGAAATAATAGATATTAAAAACCTATAGAAATTGCTAAAAATTCAAATCGAAAAACTTAAATGCAAAATTTAAAATCAAAAGGAGATGAGAAACGTGACTGAACCGAGGCGTATTATACACTATCCTAAGGACTAATTTTCGCTCTTTCATGGAGGTTATAGGCGATCTATACTAAAGGTACAATGATCTGACTCAATCTAAACCTTCTATCAGCATAATCGCGTAGAGATGCAACCCAACAGCTCCTTAATTTATATATTCAAAGGAAAAACTCAGTAATTAATAAAAAGTAAAAAAATAATTATAAAAAGAAGAGTTGAGTAAGTTTTTTTTTTGTCAGTAGGGCTTTTGAGGCATGGGCGCCGCTTTCTTTTCACAGTAGAATTTGAGGTAAAAAGAAGGATTATTACATTGGAATGCTGAACTTAATTCAGGTAACCCACAATGGCTCATCCTATGATGACCTTAAAAACTTGATAATCATTGTCCCTAAAACACGTCAAAAAATGACCTAAAAATCAAAATTTTGAGCTATTTTTGTTTAAAATTTTTTTAAAAGTTTTAAAAATATCAATAATTTTTTATAAAAAATTTAAATTAAAAAATAATAAAATTAATATAACATACATGACATCTTATATTGCCGTGGATTCAATGCTCTTTGTCACGATGGATGGTGCACGCATATCGGACGAGGACTTAATCAACGCTGCAACAAGAACACACTATGACTTAATCCACGGATCGGAAAAGATAACATGTTTGAAAGAAATCTAATATCATCAATTGCTGAATTTGTTTGCCATTCAATACAAGTGGCCATAGAAGAGCCATCATTTCCTTCTACACAGTACTACGCCTCGTGAGGGGAAGAAACAAAAAGTCCAAGAACAATGGTGTAGCATGCTTAACATTTTAATATATCCCTTCTTTTGGTGAAAAATATTTAATATGCATTAGCACGCATGATGCAACAGGCCTAGGTTGACAAAAGAAGCTGAGTCCATTTATCGTAGCACAAGTCACGTACATGCATGCAAACATATTATTTGTTCATGCGTCCATGTATACACAAACGTACAAAACTTAAAACTGAAAATAGAATAGACATCATCTTATAAATACATACGGAAGAATGTACCATATGCATGTAATTATCATGAACATATAGATACTCACTTGGATGCATATCTCTATATGGAGATTTATGGTATATACGTTGCATTGTCTTATACGTAAAATATGCAAAAAAAAAATCTATAAAATATAATAAAATAAATTCTTATATAGATATAGTGGATCGTGGCACGTGCATATGTACGTGCACGTGGCTAATGACCGCATTCGATGCATGCATTCATGCACCAAAGGAGGTGCACAAAGACGCTTCCTTTCAAATTTTAAGTTTGAATTTCAATATTCAAGTTTAATTTTTAAATCTTATATTTGAAAATAAATTCAAGACCTTAAAAAAAGATAATTTCTAAAACTTTGCACAAATCTTAAAGCAACAAAAAAAATCTTTTTCCTTTAATTTTTTATTAGTAAATTACAATAAAATTCTAGCAATTTTTAGTGAAGAGGAAAATTAGTCCTTACACTACAAGAAATTTAAAATATTGCGACGCCAAAATGCGTCGCTATTGCGTCGCTATACATGTTTAGCGACGCAATAGCGACGCAATGATGGCGTCGCTCAACTCCCCGTCGCAATACTCTTTTGTCGCAATTGCGTCGCAATATTGCGACGCAATTGCGACGCTCTGCGACGCATAAAATGCGTCGCAAAATAAAAATTAATTTTTTTAAAAAAATTATTATTAAATATTGCGACGCATAAATTGCGTCGCAATATTTAAAATTAAATTTTAAAACAAAAAAATTATTATTAAATATTGCGACGCAATTAATGCGTCGCAATATTTAATAATAATTTTTTTTTTAAAAATTAATTTTATATTGCGACGCAATTTGATGCGTCGCAATATTTATTAAAAAATTTTTAAAAATTAATTTTAAATATTGCGACGCAAATGCGTCGCAATATTTATTAATAATTTTTTAAAATTAATTTAAATATTGCGACGCATTTTTATGCGTCGCAGAGCGTCGAAATTTTTTTTAAAAAATATTTAAATGATTAAAAATTAAAACGTTAATAAAATTTCGTTAAATCTAAATATTGATACAAACATTTTTCACTCAATCCAAACAATAATAAATTTCAAAAATAATTTATATATTAAAATTTAAAAGTTTTTACAACATAAAAAAAAAAAAATACATCAAGAATCTGAATGATCACGTGAAGGCTGTGGAGGCTGTGGAGGCTGAAGACTCTGCGACAAGCGTCTAACCATATCCCGCAAATATGCATCTCATCTCGCATGTCAGCAACCTCCTGATCCCGGCCTCGCATACGATCCTCAAAATCCTGCTCGAATCCTGGCGAAGCTCCTCTGCAATAGATCTGCGAAGCTCCTCTAAACGCTCGGGAGGAAGATCAGCAGGAACTCGCGAGCTGGAGGCCTGATGGGGAAAAAATGTAGAAGCTCTAGTGCCCATACCATAGACCCTGCGGTCTCGTGGCTGGGCACCAACAGCCTCCAAAAACACACGTCGACTCTCTCTGCTGAGAGTTCGACGGGCGTCTCCCCATCAGTAGAGTCGACCTGTGATGCCTGGGATCGAAGCTCTCGACTCGTGTCTTGAAATTATGAAATCAATAATAAATGAGTTAATAAATTTCTAGAAATAAAATTTTAAAAATTAAACAGATACTACATAAATCTAATTTCTTACCGCAACCTCCCGTGATCGCGTATCGACCCAGGAGCCGTCCCTCCTGGTGTGTGTCGCCCTGAATAGACGAAACTCACCAGGATCTCCGCCCTCCTGCTCAGTCTATAACAATAAAAAAAATGATATTAATAAAAATATTTGTAAAGAACTAAAATAGTAATTAAAATATTTATGTTTTCTTACCATACGCCGTCTGTGCTCCTGAATCGAAATGGAGCCCGATGTATGACAGGAGAGACCCGTGCCACGACCGCCCTTCTCAGATCGGCGGTTCGTGCTGGCTGATGCGGACCTCCTGCGCCAGCCATCGGACTCCCAGGCCTGCTGCCACTCGTGCCAAATACCCTCTGGCACGTGCGCAGGACGCTGACCCGACGACCTCCAACGATGAAGCATGTCGGAGTATCGGCGTCGCGTCAGAGCCTCCCATGCTGCCCTAATGGCATCATGGGTGGCAGGATCCCACGTAAATTTTTTCTGCATTAAAATAAACAGTTAGTTTCTGAATTTATTAACTTTAAAGAATTATATATCACTGCTAAATTGTATTTAATAAGTTTACCTGAAACTCAGAAAAATAAAACTCCCTCGTGGCCGGCGATACGTGGCGCCAATCGTAGCCACTGGGATCTGCACGCCTCTGAAAAACGGCGCTGATGTGGCTGGAGACATGATGCTGCTCAATGAATCTGTTAAAAAAATGCAAGTTTATAAGTTAATGACTTAAAAACATTAACAAATATTTGTAATTATATATACTTACATCCCCTGAGCATCAAGTCGAAGTAAAGTGCGGCCGAAGGTGGAAGAACTCTCGGAGGTCTGTGCCGATCGGGTAGATGGTAATACTGGTGCAGAGGTCGAAGGCTGCGCCTCTGCTGGAGATCCAAACTCTCCATCTCCGACGCTCATGTGATCTGATGTCGGATCCTATGCTCACCCAATCTCGTCGGTAGTGGAAGAAATTACGATTAATGATTGACTATGGAATTTCAACACTTATAAAAATAAGATGTTTAACATTTGTTTCGATCTGAATCATTGCGAATTCAATTATACTGCAAATTTCCATCTTGGATCATGAGGAAAATGCAATCATCCTCTTGAAATCTCCTGATTTTGATGAATAATAGCTTGTTGAACGTATTTGCCCACCAATCGTTGCAGCAAAACATAACCCCTTGCTTTGAGCATGCGTACTTGAATGGTTCCCACATTCAACCCCAAATTATAGTCGTTATGTGTGCGATGCCCAGATCACAACCAGAAACATTGCATATCAAAGCAGCTCTCAAGATTTTCAATTCAACGGTTTCAACCATGGTCCTCGGTTAAAAACATTGCAATCTTTCATGCACTTAAGGTTATATACAGTCAGTATCACAGGCCAACATGAATACTGTTGCCCCGCTTGACCAAATGGTTGGAAGCCATCGGTACAAAGACCTAATCTCACATTCCTCCTTTGAATCTGATGGAGGATTCATGTTCGGCATGGATCTATATAATCTCTGCAGGCGTGGGGTAAGAGGAAAGTAATGCATCCTCTTGTAAGGCACACTTTTCCTCCTACTTGTACCGGCTCCTCCTTCGGTGTTTTTGAACCTCGATTGCCCACAAATCTTACACCATCTCAGCTCTGAGTCTTCACCCCAAAATATCATACAATTGTTCAAGCAACAATCGATCTTATTAACTGGAAGCCCAAGCCCACGCAACAACTTCTTTGTTGCGTAAAAACTGTCTGCGGCAACATTATCATTTGGCAGAATTTCTTTGATTAACTCAGCTACAGAATTGAACGCCTTTTCTGATAATCGATGTTCTGCCTTAATATTCAACATTCGAGCAGCTGTAGAGAACTGGGAATGACCCTCACACCCAGGATACAATTCTTGATTGGCAGCACTCAACATATCGTAAAATTGTTGTGCTTCTGGATTTGGTTCTTCCATAAATGTATTCTGATTGAAGTCATTACCCGATGCATTCATAACCATTTGTTCATATGTGTTTAAATTCACAAATGGTTCATCTACGGGAATTGACTCTTGTTGGCCTATAACAACTGCTGGAATATCCTCTGGTTCACCATGACAGTACCAAACATAGTAATCAGGCACAAAACCCTTCTTACACAAATGCACCTTAACAGTTTCCACATCTCTGTAGGCTTTATTCTGACACCTGTGGAAGTTGCATGGGCACCTAATCCTAGGCCCATCCATCCATTCAGGTTGGCTACATGCAAATGCGATAAATTCTTCCAATCCATTCAGAAAATCTGGATTCAGCAAGCCATCTTTTATCCTTGCATACATCCATGAGCGAGTCCCGCTCATTTTTGACCGACTTATACAAAGTCTGGTAAAGCATTAATTAAAACCAAAAATAAAACTATATTAGTATTAATACATATATATCTAAATTATTTCTTGGGCACAACTAATTAAGGTTAATTACAACCAATTAAATCATTTATAAGTACGCAAATAATTTAGATATATTTATGTACTAATATAATTACAACCAATTGCTAGGAAGGACCGATGCATAGGTTAATGGCTAAAGAGAGGGCTTGAGTTTGTGTCGGGCCATAAGGCGATGCGTTTAGTCATTAGACTTCACAAGAATTCAAGTGTCTTAAATAATTCTACCTTCACTCCATGTCTACAAGGTAAGGCCCTATCCATTCAAGAATATTTTTTGTGATATGTTATTCTGCTATTAATTATCATCGATCGGCAACATTGAAATTTCGGCAGCATTTCCCCATATGTTCTCCTAATGTGTGGTATATAAGCCACACTAGGAGAACGTATGAGCAAATGCAAACCGAAATCTCACCCCACGATGATTACTAGCAGACTAACATGTCACAAAAATATTCCCAAACTGTCCACCAGGACAATTTGAGAATTTGCAAGACTAAGGCTTACAAATTCTCAAACGGGTCTAAAGGTTAATTAAAGTGCTGTGATTATGAAAGTCCGAAGACAATCGAACTTATGCTTGTTATTCTTAACTTCTTGTGAATTATACATGTAATCACTAACTTTTTTAAGATTATTGTGTCAAATACAAATGTTTGCGAATACTAAAATGTAAATCATTGAAACTAGTAATTTGTTGCTGAAAATTAAATAATATAACAACAAAACATTTTATTTAGCATTTCAAAATGTAATGCATCATTAAGTTTGCAGCAGAATATAAATAATCAAGACATAACAAATGTAAATGAGTATAAATGCACAAATACTATTGTCATAAACATTCTGCTTAAATTAATTATTGCATAAATAATATGTAAATTAAATAAACATTCTGCTTAAATTAAGAAAAAATTATTTTTTTTTTTTCCCAGGGGGCGGGGGGTTTCCCCCCCCTCCCCCTGCTATGACCCCAAAATTTTTTTTTTTTTTTTCACAGTGGCCTGGCCACCGTGGCCAGGCCACTGCCGGCCACGGCAACGACCGTGGCCGGACAAGATAACAAAGGGGGGGGGGGGGGGTTTCCTCCCCTCCCCGGCCCCTGTTATAAAAAAAAATTTTTTTTTTCATTACAGTGGCCTGGCCACCAAGGCCAGGCCACTGCGGCCCCGGAGAAGACGGCCGGACAAGAAAAGAAAGGGGGTGGGGGGTTTCCCCCCTCCCCCTGCTATGACCCTAATATTTTTTTTTTTTTCTTCTTCACAGTGGCCTGGCCACCGTGGCCGGACAAGATAACAAAGGGGGGGGGGGGTTCCTCCCCTCCCCCCTGTTTAAAAAAAAAATTTTTTTTTTTAAACAGTGGCCTGGCCACCGTGGCCAGGCCACTGCCGGCCACGGCAGCGGCCGTGGCCGGAGAAGACGGCCACGGCAGCGGCCGTGGCCGCCTTGTCCGGCCGCGGCCACGGCCGTGGCCACGGCCGTGAAAACAAAGGGGGGGCGGGGGGGGGGGGGGGGGTTTCCTCCCCTCCCCCCTGTTTAAAAAAAAATTTTTTTTTTTTATCAGTGGCCTGGCCACCACCGTGGCCAGGCCACTGCCGGCCACGGCAGCGGCCGTGGCCGGAGAAGACGGCCACGGCAGCGGCCGTGGCCGCCTTGTCCGGCCGCGGCCACGGCCGTGGCCACGGCCGTGAAACAAAAGGGGGGGGGGGGGGTTTCCTCCCCTCCCCCCTGTTTAAAAAAAAAAATTTTTTTTTTTATAACAGTGGCCTGGCCACCACCGTGGCCAGGCCACTGCCGGCCACGGCAGCGGCCGTGGCCGGAGAAGACGGCCACGGCAGCGGCCGTGGCCGCCTTGTCCGGCCGCGGCCACGGCCGTGGCCACGGCCGTGAAACAAAGGGGGGGCGGGGGGGGTTTCCTCCCCTCCCCCCTGTTTAAAAAAAAAAATTTTTTTTTTATATCAGTGGCCTGGCCACCACCGTGGCCAGGCCACTGCCGGCCACGGCAGCGGCCGTGGCCGGAGAAGACGGCCACGGCAGCGGCCGTGGCCGCCTTGTCCGGCCGCGGCCACGGCCGTGGCCACGGCCGTGAAAACAAAGGGGGGGGGGGGGGGGGTTTCCTCCCCTCCCCCTGTTTAAAAAAAAAAATTTTTTTTTTTTTACAGTGGCCTGGCCACCACCGTGGCCAGGCCACTGCGGCCACGGCAGCGGCCGTGGCCGCCTTGTCCGGCCGCGGCCACGGCCGTGGCCACGGCCGTGAAACAAAGGGGGGGCGGGGGGGTTTCCTCCCCTCCCCCCTGTTAAAAAAATTTTTTTTTTTTTTTTTTTACAGTGGCCTGGCCACCACCGTGGCCAGGCCACTGCCGGCCACGGCAGCGGCCGTGGCCGGAGAAGACGGCCACGGACCTGCCGTGGCCGGAGAAGACGGCAGCAGGTTAAAAAAAAAAAAACAAAATTTTTTTTTTTGGATTTTTGGGGCTAACCTTTGTGGGTAGCCGGAGTAGGAGGAGATCCTCGGGGGGCTGGGAGTCGGAGGAGATCGCCGGCGTTTCGGGGGGGCTGGGAGTCACGGCGGCGGCGGCTAGGTCAGACCGGAAGGAGGAAAGAAGAAAGGGGGGGTTTAAATATAGGCAATTAGCGACGCCAATTTGGCGTCGCTAATTGCGTCGCAATAAATTTTTTTTTTTTTTTTCTTAGCGACGCACGTGGGCGTCGCTAATCCATCATTAATAAATGTAAAAAAATACTTTTATGAAAATATAGCGACGCCAATAAATGCGTCGCTAAAGCGTCGCTAAATTGGCGCCATCCTGGCGGGAAAAATAATTTTATTTTCTAATAATTGCGTCGCTAAGGCGTCGCAATATTTTTTTAATAATTTAAATTGATTAATAAAAAAGTTATTACATATATTGCGACGCAATAAGTGCGTCGCAATTATTTTTAAAATATTTTTAAATGAAAATATTTAAATTTATTATAATAATTGCGACGATAAATTGCGTCGCAAATATTTTTTAATATTTTAATCAGTTATATGTATTCTAATAATATTGCGACACATATATTTTGTCGCAATATTTATATTTTTTTAAAGTGTGTCGCTAAGGCGTCGCAAGCTATTTGTTAATATTTATAAATGATTATATTTATAATTAATGTTAATAATTACGACGATAAATTGCATCACAATTTATTCTATAAAATTTTTAATGATCCCGATCGGCCACGACCTATCTCGGACAGTTGCAATCCGTCAGAGATCGGCGACGATCCGACGGTAGCGATCGATCCAAGCCCTGATCCCTATCGGCCACGACCGATCTCGGACCGTGGCGATCCGTCCGAGATCGGCGACGATCCAACGGTTGCGATCGATCCAAGCCCTGATCTCGATCGGCGACGACCGATCTCGGACCGTGGCGATCCGTCCGAGATCGGCGACGACCGATCGCGGACCGCGGCTATCGGCCCGATCGGCAAAGGTCCGATGGTTGCGATCGATCCAAGCCCTGATCCCGATCGGCCACATCCTATCTCGGACAGTTGCAATCCGTCCGAGATCGGCGACGATCCGACGGTTGCGATCGATCCAAGCCCTGATTCCGATCGGCGACGACCGATCGCGGACCGCGGCTATCGGTCCGATCGGCAAAGGTCCGACGGTTGTGATCAATCCAAGCCCTGATCCCGATCGGCCACGACCTATCTCGGACAGTTGCAATCCGTCCGAGATCGGCGACGATCCGACGGTTGCGATCGATCCAAGCCCTGATCCCGATCGGCGATGACCGATCGCGGACCGCGGCAATCGGTCCGATCGGCAAAGGTCCGACGGTTGTGATCAATCCAAGCCCTGATCCCGATCGGCCACGACCTATCTTGAACAGTTGCAATCCGTCCGAGATCGACGACGATCCGACTGTTGCGATCGATCCAAGCCCTGATCCCGATCGGCAACGGTCGATCTCGGACCGTGGCGATCCGTCTGAGATCGGCGACGATCCAACGGTTGCGATCGATCCAAGCCCTGATCTCGATCGGCGACGACCGATCTCGGACCGTGGCAATTGGTCTGATCGACAAAGATACGACGGTTGCGATCGATCCAAGCCCTGATCCCGATCGGCCACGACCGATCTCGGACCGTGGCAATCCGTCCGAGATCGGCGACGATCCAACGGTTGCGATCGATCCAAGCCCTGATCCCGATCGGCCACGACCGATCTCGGACCGTGGCGATCCGTCCGAGATCGACGACGATCCGACGGTTGCGTTCGATCCAAGACCTGATCCCGATCGGCGACGACCGATGCAATATTTGCGTCGCAATATTAAAAATTTAAAATATTTAATTCTGCTAAAAACATTGCGACGCAAATCTTGCGTCGCAATATTTTTAATGATATTTATATTTCATAAAAAATTAATTTAAAAATATTGCGACGTAATATTTGCGTCGCAATATTAAAAATTTAAAATATTTAATTCTGCTAAAAACATTGCGACGCAAATATTGCGTCGCAATATTTGTATTAATATTTATATTTCGTAAAAATTTAATTTAAAAATATTGCGACACAATATTTGCGTCGCAATATTAAAAATTTAATTTTTTTAAATTCTGCTAAAAACATTGCGATGCAAATATTGCGTCGCAATATTTTTATTGATATTTATATTTCATAAAAAATTAATTTAAAAATATTGCGACGCAATATTTGCGTCGCAATATTAAAAATTAAATTTTTTTAATTCTGCTAAAAACATTGCGACGCAAATATTGCATCGCAATATTTTTATTGATATTTATATTTCATAAAAATTAATTTAAAAATATTGCGACGCAATATTTGCGTCGCAATATTAAATATTTAAAATATTTAATTCTGCTAAAAAATTGCGACGCAAATATTGCGTCGCAATATTTTTAATGATATTTATAATTCATTAAAAATTAATTTAAAAATATTGCGACGCAATATTTGCGTCGCAATATTAAAAATTTAAAACATTGCGACGCAAAATTGCGTCGCAATATTTTTATTGATATTTATATTTCATAAAAAATTAATTTAAAAATATTGCGACGCAATATTTGCGTCGCAATATTAAAAATTTAATTTTTAAAATTCTGCTAAAAACATTGCGACGCAAATAGTGCGTCGCAATATTTTTATTGATATTTATATTTCATAAAAATTAATTTAAAAATATTGCGACGCAATATTTGCGTCGCAATATTAAAAATTTAATTTTTAAAATTCTGCTAAAAACATTGCGATGCAAATAGTGCGTCACAATATTTTTTTGATATTATATTTCATAAAAAATTAATTTAAAAATATTGCGACGCAATATTTGCGTCGCAATATTAAAAATTTAAAATATTTAATTCTGCTAAAAACATTGCGACGCAAAATATTGCGTCGCAATATTTTTAATGATATTATATTTCATAAAAAATTAATTTAAAAATATTGCGACGCAATATTTGCGTCGCAATATTAAAAATTTAATTTTCTTAATTCTGCTAAAAACATTGCGACGCAAATATTGCGTCGCAATATTTTTATTGATATTTATATTTTATAAAAAATTAATTTAAAAATATTGCGATGCAATATTTGCGTCGCAATATTAAAAATTTAATTTTTTTTTGATTTTTTAGTTAATTGAGTCGCTAATGAGTCGCTAATGCGTCGCAATATTTTGTTGTCACAAAGGCGTCGCAAAGTGGTCGCAATTTAGCAACGCAATTTTGCGTCGCTAAATTTGCGTCGCTATTTCAGTATTTCTTGTAGTGTTAGCTGTTGAAAAGCTGTGTAGAAATTGTTAGAAATTCAAATCTAAAAATTTAAATGCAAAAATTTAAAACCTAAAGGAGATAAGAATCGTGCCTGAATCGAGGCATGTTAGACACTGCTTTAAGGATTAGTTTTTGCCCTTTGTGCAGGTTGTAGGTGAACTGTCTCCAAAGTACAACGATTGGGCTCAATCTGAATCTTCTACCAGAGCATCATCACATGGAAGTGTAACCCAATAACTCCTTCAAATGTTTTTTTAAAAAATTAGTAATTATAAAATAATAAAAAAAAAAAATAATTATAAAAAGAAGAGATGAGTAAGTTTTTTTAGCAAGGCTTTCGGGACACGGGCACTGCTTTTTTCTCATAGCAGAATTTGAGGGAAGGATTATTAGATTGGAATGCTAACAACTCTGAATCTTTGAGTCTATTTTTAGACTCAATCCCAGCTTAAAAACCTGGTATCCCCCCAAATGCGAGCATCGCAGCGTCAGCGTGAGTTCACGGTCACGTCCATGAGCGTATGCTTGCGGGAATTCCTTCCTCTTTTTTTAATTTAATTTTTTTTAAAGAGTTAAAAAGGTCAACATATTCTAGCTAGCTTGTAAGCTTATGGCGTTACAAAGTCACAATATATTTTTGTCACAAAAAATTTTATAACATGCTATAACTTAATCTTATTATATAAATTATTTTATAATTTTATTGGTTTAGATAAAGATATCCAATAAGGATTTAAAAATTATAAAACTTTTAGCTATTATAAGCTTATGTGGCTAATGAGAGCCATGTGTAAATTAACGGCCAAAATTACCTAACGATGAAAATCGTTCAAACCAAGCAGCTTCAACTCCTAGGCAACCTCAGTTCACAAAGCAACCCAGCTCATAGGTGGCTCCTAGACAGCTCCAGTTCACAAAGCGGCTCAAAGGCGGTCCCAGCTCATTGACGGCTCTTAGGCAGCCCCGGCTCCCAGGTAGCCCCAGTTCACAAAGCAGTCCAGAGATGGTCCCAACTCATAGGCATGTTAGACATTGCTTTAAGGATTAGTTTTTGTCCCTTTATGCAGGTTGTAAGCGAACTGTCTCGAAAGTACAATGATTCGGCTCAATCTGAACCTTCTATCATGAGCACGATCGCATGAAAGTACAACCCAATAACTCCTTCAGATGTCTAAAAAATTTTTAGCAATTATAAAATAATAAAAGAAATAAAAATAATTATAAAAAGAAGAGATGAGTAAGTTTTTTTTAGCAAGGCTTTTGAGACACGGGCACCGCTTTCTTCTCATAGCGAAATTGAGGGAAGGATTATTAGATTGGAATGCTAACAACCCTGAATCTTTGAATCTATTTATAGGCTCAATCCATGATGGCTTCCCCAAATCACATAAGAAATAGCTTAAAAATCAAAAAAAATTTAGCCATTTTCGTGCATTACAAGCGGTACGCTCGCATGAGTTCACGGTCACATCCATGAGCGTATGCTTGCGGGAATTCCTTCCTCTTTTTTTAATTTAATTGTTTTTAAAAGAGTTAAAAAGGTTAACATATTCTAGCTAGCTTGTAGGCTTATGGCGTTACAAAGTCACAATATATTTTTGTCACAAAAATTTTATAACATGCTATAACTTAATCTTATTATATAAATTATTTTATAATTTTGTTGGTTTAGATAAAGATATCAAATAAGGATTTAAAAATTATAAAACTTTTAGCTATTATAAGCTGATGTGGCTGATGAGAGCCATGTAAATTAACGGCCAAAATTACCTAACGATGAAAATAGTTCAAACCAAGCAGCTCCAACTCCTAGGCAACCTCAGTTCACGAAGCAGTCCAGAGGCGGCCCCAGCTTATAGGCAGCTCCTAGGTAGCTTCAGTCCACCAAGTAGCCTAGAGGTGGCCCTAGCTCATAGGCGGCTCCTAGGCAGCCTCAGTTCACAAAGCGGCCCAGAGGCGGCCTCAGCTCATAGGCGGCTCCTAGGCGGCCCTAATTCACAAAGCGGCCTAGAAGCGGCCTCAGCTCATAGGCCGCTCTAGTTCACAAAGTGGCCCAAAGGCAGCCCCAGCTCATAGACGGCTCCTAGGCAGCCTCAGTTCATGAAGCGGCCCCAGCTCATAGACAACCCCGGCTCTTAGGCGGGCCCCAGTTCACAAAGCGGCCCAGAGGTGGCCCCAACTCTTAGGTAGCTCCAGCTCATAGGTGGCTCCTAGGTGACCCCAGTTCACGAAGCGGCCCAGAGACGGCCCAAGCTCATAGGCGGCTCCTAGGTTGCCCCAGTTCATGAAGCAACCCAGAGGTGGCCCCAACCCATAGGCGGCTCCTAGGTGGCCAGTTCACAAAGCGGCCCCAGTTCAAAGGTGGCCTCATCTCCCTTTCATCCCTGAACTCAACTATTGGCTTCCCAAACAAGCCTTCGCTTCTGATAAGGACAGGCTCGCTAGTCATCTCTGATTCATATATGTCTAATAAGACAAACTATGTCTAATAAGACAAACTTTGCTGATTCTGGCACAAGCCCAAAAAAGTCATAATTCATCATGAAGCTTTAATTGTCCGGATCAGAACTCAAAAAGTCATCATTCATTATGAAGTTTTAATGACTAGCCAAATAAATCTCAAAAGGTGATCATCTGCCATAAAGTACCATACCCTCAGCTCAGATGGGATGAATTCAACTCCATTGGTTATGACATTCTATTGATAAAAAATCATGGCTCATTATGAGATTTCAATCTTATCCAGCAAGCTACGCAAACCCAAAACAGCAACAAAACGAGTAAGAGGGATCCCTGACCAAGGTATGAGCACTGAAGCAAATACTTAGAAAATTTTTTCATCTTCTTTCTAACTCACATTCGAGCTTTTTAAAGCTCACGGCTATGATTCTGATCATTAACTTGAGCATCGGAGGGTCCTCACTGGAATATCCGATTTTCAAAACTTCTTGCAGATCTCGAAGTTGAGGCAAAGCTTCTTCAACAAGGTCACGGCCCATTCACTAACGCTCAAGAATATCAGCTCAAGGTGATCAGGCATCACCAATAAATGTTATAGAGTTGGACTTTAAAAATTTTGCAAATTAAGGTACTCTTACAGTTTAGCTGTCTTACAATGGAAGCAACCATTTGAACTATTTAATTCTACTATTTTTTTATTATGTCAATGGTTGCATCAATAGCTGGCTTAACCATCACCAAATAGCTCGAGACCAGCTCGGCATCTCAAGACCGATGTACTATCAGCACCGAAGACTGGTGTACCATCGGTTCCCAAAAAGCCCAAGATCAGCTCGGCATCTCAAGACCGATGTACCATCGACACTGAAGACCGGTGTACCATCAGCTCCCAGAAAGTCCGAGGCCAGCTCGGCACCTCAAGACCGATGTACCATTGGCACCGAAGGCCGGTGTACCATCGGCTCCCAAAAAGTTTGAGGTCAGCTCGGCACCTCAAGACCGATGTACCATCGGCACCAAAGACCAGTGTACCACCGGCTCCCAAAAAGTCCGAGACCAGCTCGCACTTCAAGACCGATGTACCATTGGTACCGAAGATCAGTGTACCGTCGGTGCTCAGCGACCTGAGGCCGGCTTTGCCAAGATCAACCTTGGTGCCCCCTCTAGGCCCTAACCCTACAAAACGGTTGAGTCACGGTTCTACTAGTAACGGGCTGATGAGTATTATCCCAATCGCCGACGCGGCCCCTAAGGATCCCACGTTGGCGAGCTGGGGGTGATTACAGTTCCGAAGCACATTTCAACAGCTTGGGGTGATTACAGTTCCGAAGCACATTTCAACAGAAGTTTTCATTGATAAAAAAAGTGCTTACAAAATGCCGACTGAGTTGGACTTAGTACAAAAAAACCAAAAGAAAAATAGAGCAGAAATCAAGGGTCGGCGGCGGCGGGCTCGTTGTTGGATGAGGCCCCCTCAGACACTGGGTCCGGTTCGATCTCCAAGGCGCAGGGGAGGTCCAGGACCCGAGCCACCTTCTTTTTGCCATCCCAGAACCCCTGAAGGTATGCGTCTGTAGAAGCATCAGCCATCTCCTTCGTGAAGCGCGTAGACGCCCAAAACTCCTCTACGACTGCCGTGACCCTCCCCTCGGCAACCACCTCTGCTTCAGAGGCCTTTGTCTCAACCTCCGCCGCCAGAGAGGCGGCCCTCCTTGCTGCCTCCTCAGCCCGCCCCGCTTTCGCTTCGGCTACCTGAAGGGCAGAGTCGAGCTCGGCAATGTGGCGGTCCCCATCGGACACAGTGCCCTCCGCCACTCCAAGTTGATTTAGGGCTGCTCGGGCACGGTCAGCCTCAACCTCCACCCACCTGGCAGCCTCCTCAAGTTCAGCGGCTTAGTCAATTCTCGCCGCTTCAAGAGCCCCCTCAGCTCTTTCGGCTCGAGCCTGGGCCTCCTCGGCTTCCAGCTGGGCCTCATTGATGATGACCTTCCCCTGGTTTATTACATCTCTCATGGCCACCATAGAGTTCGCCAGCCGCATCCAGAGTACGTTCTTTAGTGCAAAGATCAACACATATCGGCAAGTATCTAACGCTGAGGTCATGGAGACTACTTACCCGAGTGAGAGCCACGAAGGCTTCGTGGAAGAATGTCGACGTGCCTAGCTGGCTGAGCTCCTCCTGGAACTCAGGTTGAATGAGATGGGATATCACCCACTCTGCTCGGCGTTCGTGATTCATAACGAAAGGCCTAGCAGGGATCGGCCCATCTTCTCTTTCCTCGGTGGGCTCGGGCATGACAGGGGTTGGGTCGGATGCAGCTAGCTCCTCTGAAGATGGCCCCGCCTCCACCTTGGTCTGTGCGGTTGGGGCAGGAGGCTCTGCTGCTACTGCCCCCTCCACCCTCGCTCCCTCCGGGGGTGTGTCGGCCATCAGGTCCACCTCGGGAGCGACTGCTAGCTCCCTGCGCTCTAAGGATGGGGAGGGTTCTGCCACAGGCTGGCTAGGGGCCTGGGTTTGAGGCCTTGTGCTCAGACCCTCGGCGCCCTCGAGGGCCTTCTTCTTTTGGCGGCCGCTTTCCTAAGGGTGTGGGTAGGTACCTTCATCACTGCACATCATCGGTTGGAGTTAGTAGAGAGAGAGAGAGAGAGAGAGAGAGAGAGAGAAAGAAGGAGATGGGAAAAATTGACCAAGTATCGGGTCAGCCACTACTCACTGCTCCGGGTGGAGACCCCCACAAGCCGGAGATTATCCTCCGACAGGAGTTGGTACACTTGGGGATCTCGGTTGTCAGCAGCTGCCCCACTGCTTCCTTGTCCCCTGGGTGGACTGTCGAGTTCATGTTCGGTCTGAGGTCTGGGTCCCCCCACCTAGGCTTAACGCCGTCGAGGTCGGAGAAGAAGAATTAGGATTTCCAGTCCTTGACGGAGGAGGGAAGATACAATTTGAGGACTCGGCTGGGCCGAGGCTGAAATAGCCACCAACCCGCCTGTTGTCGGAGGGTGTAGAAACAACGGAATAGGGAGAGTCGGGGTGTGATGCAGTGGAAGTGGCAAAGGACAATGAAGGTGCAGACGGTCCGAAGGGAGTTCAGAACAAGCTGGGTAGGGGTCAAGGAATAATAGTCGAGACGGTTAACAAAGAAAGGGTGAAAAGGTAGACGGAGCCCTAGCTTCAAAGTAATCTCATACACGGCTATCCTATCGGGTCGGGAGGACACTATCCTATCGTCGGGGGTCGGTCTGAAGAGCCCTACTTCTTTAGGATTTGGTAATGGGCCCTGATGTTAGCCAAGTCCTGGCCCGTTACCGTGGAGGCGATCCCCGTCGGGGATTCATCCCCCACCCTCGATGAGGTACTGACGGCCACCGGGCGACTCCTCACCATAGCCCTGCCGGTGGCTCGCCGTTGGATAATAGGAATGTGGTCCTCCGGATCAGAGGAGGACCACGAGGGTGTGGGAGATGGAGAGGCACGAAGCCTCGAAGGTGAAATCTGGTCTGCAGGGGACTCAGATGAAGACTAGGAAGGTGAGGATGCCATGAACAAGGTCTGAGAAGGCTAGGGGAGTAGGAGAGGATCAGGAAGCTGACCTGGAGCAAAGAGCAGTAGGAGCAAGGTCTTGGGAAGAAGACGGGGATGAGAGCTCGAGGTAGAAGATGATCTCAGGCAGAGTGATGAAATCCAGCCTTTCGCCCAACTTATCAGGTTCGAATCATCCCGCCTCACCTACCTCAACCACGTGGACTCTTGCTATAGGCTGAGTCACCTCGGCAGGCACTCGGCGCGCGGCGCGCTCCGTCTTCGGCCAATGGCGAGGCAACGCTGACATCATCTTCATGATAGCAATGATGGCGGTGGCTTTTTGTAAGCCCCAAGAGGATGCTCCCGCTTCGAAGCTGATCTCCGTGGATCAGATGGACGGCGTGGGGCGATGCTGTGCTCCACAGGTGGCCAACGGAGGAAGACACATCTGACATGCTCAGAGTCGGTTACGACTTGTCGCTGTCAGCCTTGCTTTTCGTCCGCTACCGGACAAGGGCACCTTGAAACCAACCACCTTTTGGAAGCAGAAAAAGGGATCCTCGAACAGGTATAAAAGCCCACACTCACAATGAGGGAGGGATCTGAACTTAAGTTCTCTAGCTCTCTTTCTGCTAGTTTACTCTTGTTTGTTTCCGAGTTGCTTACATGAGCGTCAGAGGGTCCCCACCGGTGCAACCGATCTCTAGGGACTTTCTTGCAGGAGCTTATCGGAGAGAAGGAACTCTGTTTCCTGACGTTGAAGGAAGGTGACTTGGCGTCAATAGGGAGCTTGAATTTTCTTAGTTAATGGGTCACTTCTACCTTTTTCACTCAAGTATATGGGCCTACATTACAGGTGTCCCCTATCTCCACGTCTTTTCATATTATGTTTTGATATGCTTATTCAGTCTTTGTATGGGGCTGCTTCTCAGGAAATTATTTAGGGTGTTAAGTAGCGCTGTAATTGAGCCTAGATGCTCACGCGCTACTCGAGGCTCGGCTCGATAAAAGCTCGTTCATGTTCAGCTCGTCATATAAATGAGCTGAGCTTGAGCTTTATTTTAAAGCTCGTTTGATAAATGAGCTGAGCTTGAGCACAGGAACAGTAGGAGCTCGCGAGATAGCTCAATTAAGAGCTCGTGAGATAGCTCGATTAAGAGCTCGTAAGATAGCTCAATTAAAAGCTCACGAGCTGGCTCGATTAGGAGCTCATGAACAAGATGTCCTTTCATCTTCTCTGTCTTTTCATCCTCTCTGACTGCTCTTTGGGTTTAAGAATTGAGCTTCTTTTTTATTATTCTTGAGCTAAGCTTTAAACAAGCTTAATTTAAGTTGAGCTTGAAATGAGCTCAATTCAAGCTCGAGCTTGAAACGAGCTTTTTCTGAGTCGAGCTTGTCGTGCTTTCTAATCATACCAAATAGGTGAGCTCGAGTTGAGCCCGAGCTTTTTGTAATCGAGCTCGAGCCGAGTTTGAATAGGTTTTTCAAATTTAAACGAGCTCTAACTCTAGCTCTAGCTCAAGTATTTGTTAACGAGCTGAGCTTGAACACTGAAAAGCTCAGCTCGGCTCGGCTTGATTACAGCCCTAGTGTTCGGGCTACTAGAACTAGGTCATTGTTGCTGCCAAATCACTCCTGGTATGCATCGGGTGAGAGATGGGCTTCTTATGCCTTCAGAGGAATGGTTGGATCGCCTCCTTCAGCCGAAAACCTACAAGAAAAGTCCCGGGCCGGTGGTTCCGACGGGGACCCTTCGACGCTTAAGTCAACAATATGGAGAACAAGGATTTTATTTAATGAGAGAGTAGAGATCAGTCCCCCCGCATTGAAAGCTAGGGTCCTTTTTTTATACCTGTCCGGTGTCCCTTTTACCCCTTGTAGTTAGAACTGTCGAATCCCCTCATTTGTTAGGATAAGCTCTGTGAACGGCAGGCGGGTGCACCGTTGCTGAGTGGGCACCATAAATACCGGCAACTGTATGGTGTGTTGGTAACTGCCCGTGATTCTGGCCATAATAGGCGGGCAAGCCGTGCGGCATTTTGTGTTTCAAATTACTGAGTTTGGTACCCAAAGTTGGCTCCACGACACTGGGTTGAGAACGTGAATACAAAGTACCGAGGCCGGAGTTGGGGGTCGATGCAGGGGGCCGAGGCTGGGGGCCGAGGCCAAGGACCAAGGCCGAGGCCGAGGCCGAGGCGGGGAGCCGAGGCCAAGGACCGAGGCCAAGGCCGAAGCCGGTGGCCAAGGCGAGGTCGAGGCCAAGGTGGGGAGCCAAGGCTGGGGGCCGAGGCCAAGGACCGAGGCCGAGGCCGAAGCCGGTGGCCGAGGTGAGGCCGAGGCCGAAGCCGGTGGCCGAGGCGAGGCCAAGGCCGAGGCAGGGAGCCGAGGCTGGGGGCCAAGGCCAGGCACCGAGGCCAAGGCTGAAGCCAGTGGCTGAGGCGAGGCCAAAGCCGGTGGCCGAGGTGAGGCCGAGGCCGAGGCGGGGAGCCGAGGATGGGGGCCAAGGCCAAGGACCAAAGCCAGTGGCCGAGGCCAAGGCGGGGAGCTGAGGCTGGGGGCCGAGGCCGGGCATCAAGGCCGAGGCCGAAGCTAACAAAGGACGACACTGGAACCGGGCTATCAAATTATCATCTGACTTTGAGAATTATGCAGGGTGTTATGCTACCGCCCAGGGAAGTGATCAGCCACATCAAATGCCCCCCCACCCCTAAGATGGGCGGGCGTATAATTGCCAGCGAAAGGGGTGTCAGTATCCATCGGGTGGCTGATCTCTGTGCCATCATTTCGCCCGTTCGGGCCGTGGGATTAGGCAAGATTTTCCTCGGGCGAGGAGCTATGAAAAGGTAGGCGCTATCATTGCGGTGAGGTCACCGCTGTCCCCTCATTGGCGGTGTTTTTCGTGTTTCACGCGTCGGGTGGTTGCCGAAGCGATTACCAATGGTGACCGAACATGCGGCCAAATTGGAGACAGGTGGGATGATTTGAAACGGGGGTATAAAGGGGGAAATCATCCATCCTCTGTTTTTTACTTTTTTTGCGTTATNAAAGGTCGACACTGGAACCGGGCTATCAAATTATCATCTGACTTTGAGAATTATGCAGGGTGTTATGCTACCGCCCAGGGAAGTGATCAGCCACATCAAATGCCCCCCACCCTAAGATGGCGGGCGTATAATTGCCAGCGAAAAGGGTGTCAGTATCCATCGGGTGGCTGATCTCTGTGCCATCATTTCGCCCGTTCGGGCCATCGGGATTAGGCAAGATTTTCCTCGGGCGAGGAGCTATGAAAAGGTAGGCGCTATCATTGCGGTGAGGTCACCGCTGTCCCTCATTGACGGTGTTTTTTGTGTTTCATGCGTCGGTGGTTGCCGAAGCGATTTCCAATGGTGACCGAACATGCGGCCAAATTGGAGACAGGTGGGATGATTTGAAATGGGGGTATAAGGGGGAAATCATCCATCCTCTGTTTTTTACTTTTTTTGCGTTATACTCTCTCACCTTGATTCTGCAAGCGCATGTTCCTCTCCTATCTGCATTTCTTTTTCTCGAGCTCTCTCCTCTTCAATCTCGGTTCAAGTTCTTCAGGTAGTCCTCATGGCTTCTTCACCTTCTTGCTCTCTTTCCGATTTCAGGGGTTGTACCCCCATCCCTTCACAACCTTTCTCTTCCCCAATGCCTAGCTGGTCTTCTTCATCCTCCGACCACGTTCCTTTGGAACAACGGCAAGCAACCGGACGATCCCGGCTGGGATTCGTTTGGCTGCCGGACGGGCCCCAATCTGGAGCCATCCAGCCGTCGCTGGCCCGTCCTTAGCCGCTAAGGAATTCCCTGAATAGACTACCTCCACCATGACGGCCCAAGACATTGTGAACCTTAGGGCCAAGTATAGTTTTCCCACCGATATGCGTCTATCTTGTCCCGCTCCTGATGACAGGGTGACTTCTTCTCGTCCGGGAGGGTTGCCTTGTACGGAGCTTTCTTTAAGGCATGGCTTCGGCTACCCCTTCATCCTTTCATCCTCAACCTCTTGGACAGGTACTCCTTGGCGCCTATGCAGTTAGTCCCAAATTTCATTCGGACCATCATCGGCTTCCTAGTACTTTATCATTTTTCGGGGAATAGAGGCTAGGATCTCCTTGTTCTGTAGCTTCTACACCCTTCAAAGCAAGCGGGGTGGTGGTCCTTCACCCCTAGACCCACTAGGACTCTAAGGATAGGTTCTTTTTTGCCGACGTCGAGGGGGTGAGTGGAATATGGGGAACACCCAATACTGATGCAAATAGGGATTCTTCCATACTCCCGAGGATCGAATGGCACTCAGACAGCTTCGACTGCCGACATCCCTTGGTACAATCAGCTTTTAGCCGAAGAGAACCTCTAACTTGCCAGCCTTATTCCATATGGTGGTGAGTAGCCAATTCACCCACCTCATCCTTTTACCTTTTCATCTTTCCTTTTCTTTCTTTTTCTTTTCTTTTTTTTCTATGTCTAGTTGTTGTGTAGGTATGTTGCCTTCACTTGAGGAGGTGAGGAAGGCAGCGACCGAAGTGAGGAGAGCTGGGGTGAATGGGGCCCCTGAGAAGACGGCTGTAGCCAAAGTAGCCAGGAAAGAGGCCATGGTTGAAAAGGCCAAAGAGAAATTGCAGGGGCCGACGAGCAAAGGAAAAGGCCCCGATCACCATCGCCCGCGCGATCTCGATCTCCGACACCACTTTCTCGTCGGCCTCGGACGGAAAGGGAAGCGGATGTCGATCTCATGGCCGAGACACCACCGAAGGAACCAAGGCTGGACATGCCCCCATCACCACAAATCCTGCCAGACGCGGGGGTCGTGGAGCCAACCCCTGACCCATTCCCGAGGCTGTTGAAGCAGAAGTGGTTGTAGAACCCCTTCAAATAGAGGCGACGGATGAAGAGCCCCCTAGGGCTGCAGAAGAGGCGGGGACCTCATCAATCCCTGACATACCACTGGCTTCAGAGCCTGCCACCCAAGACGAAGCCATCCTATCCTTCAAGGCCCTCCTCGAGCGCAAGGGGCGCTAGGCAGAGCGGACAATGGCACCAGTATGCCTGCCCGAGCTCCAAGGAGTCCTCCAGGAGCAGAGGACTTCATCTTTCTTTCGAGAGGCCTTTGTGGCCCATCTCTGGGTAAGCATCATAACCCTTTCATTCAGCTTAGCCACAGCAAGGTTTAACCGTACCTTTCGCACGTAGGCGATGAATTCCCTGGCCGCCTTGAATGATTTGTGGTGAATTACCTAACCGAATTGCACCCCTACGAACGATCCCTTTCATTGTAAATTAATTGTATATTTATTGCCGATGTCCTCAAAAAGTTTTCAAATAGATTCCAAGTTAACTTTCCTTTGATGATTATAGAATTTGAACTGAAATAAAATTTTACTGCAAACAAAATCAGAATTATTTATTTATTTAGATTATAAAAAATTAAAATTAAAATTATTTATATTATTATGCATGATTTACTTAAACTATAAATCAAAATCAAACTAGAATCTCTAATTTTATATATGAGTTAAAAACTATGAACCCTTTTTTATATGCACACAGAATTTGATGTTTATTTTACAAACCATTAAAAAGGATTATGATCTTAGATAGAAGGTCCAAATTTAAATGTTCAGATTTCTACTACTTGATGTGCTGCCACTTGTCAGAGCCATCATTATAATTATTATATTATTAATATAATATAACAATATTATTATAATTATATTATAATATATTATGTTATGATATTAAATGTGACTATTTTTATTTTAAATTCATGACCTTTATTTTTTTTTGGGCAAATGGAATAAATTTGTAATCTTATAGATAAGGGGTTTAAATTTTAAATCCCCTTTAATATTGGATTTGATTTCCAATAAAATTGGAACCAAACTCTAATTTCATCCAAACAGACGCTTGACAGTTGAATTAGTGATTCTAGTACTGATTCTAATTTCAGAGAATTAGAGCCAGTCTAATGAATCAGATGGACCCTTATTTATTTTATTCCATCTTCCTTCCTCATTTATGAAGTTCTTTTAGCGTGTTATTCATACTTTTCAACTTTGTTGTCATGAAATTTAAATTCCTTAATGTTACCATTGCAAGAATTAAAATTTTGATTTTATCTTAAAACAAGAGATGATAGTATCAAATAGTAGCAGTTGCCCTTGCAGCACTAATGACTCGGTTTAGGAATGGATTCTTATTAGTTTATAACGTGGGATGAGTACATCATATTAAAAAAAAAAATTATGAAATTTAGTTTTATATTGATTGAAAAAAATATTATATATTTATAATTTAAGTTTACTTGCTAAACATTAACTTTCATTCAAATTTTTAGGTCAATTCATGTTTTAGCCCGAGGGCATCATTTAAACTTTCTTCTATACCATACCTAATTGTAACGACCCGATTCCTATGCCACCCACGAATCCATTTCGTTAAAGGTGGACAAGGTCCTTAACTGATTATAAATTCAATGTAGGACTATAAATGGACAAGGTTCACACCAACTTGATCGTTCAATTGGTATTTTTTCATCTTTCTTAATTGGTTATAAACTATATAACAAACTCCCAATTTTCTGATCTACCTCCCTTACAATAAGATCCATATCAATAATAAGATTCATACTAACTTGGGCCACCATAGCCCAAAAGAGATCTATCCATCTTTCTTGACTGGTTATAAATCATATCGCCAACTCCAAATTTTTCGATATAGAACTATTGAGGGGCATCACATTGTCCATGCAATCTGCCTTTTTGACCGTTCTTTTCTCTTCATCTCCGTTTCTTATTGACTTCTTGTCACATTTATCGGTGTTTAAGATTCTTAATTACTTGCCAAACTAACTTGCGGAGAATGGGTTTAATAATAGATCAGGGGATGGAATGTTAATGATTGAGGCTACCATCCGTGCTCTGTTATGTTAGACACTGCTTAAGGATTAGTTTTTGTCCCTTTATGCAGGTTGTAAGCGAACTGTCTCAAAAGTACAATGATTCGGCTCAATCTGAACCTTCTATCATGAGCACGATCGCATGAAAGTACAACCCAATAACTCCTTCAAATGTCTAAAAAAAATTAGCAATTATAAAATAATAAAAGAAATAAAAATAATTATAAAAAGAAGAGATGAGTAAGTTTTTTTTAGCAAGGCTTTTGAGACACAGGCACCGCTTTCTTCTCATAGCTGAAATTGAGGGAAGGATTATTAGATTGGAATGCTAACAACCCTGAATCTTTGAATCTATTTATAGGCTCAATCCATGATGGCTTCCCCAAATCACATAAGAAATAGCTTAAAAATCAAAAAAAATTATCCATTTTCGTGCATTACAAGCGGTACGCTCGCATGAGTTCACAGTCACATCCATGAGCGTATGCTTGCGGGAATTCTTTCTCTTTTTTTAATTTAATTGTTTTTAAAAGAGTTAAAAGGTTAACATATTCTAGCTAGCTTGTAGGCTTATGGCGTTACAAAGTCACAATATATTTTTGTCACAAAAAATTTTATAACATGCTATAACTTAATCTTATTATATAAATTATTTATAATTTTGTTGGTTTAGATAAAGATATCAAATAAGGATTTAAAAATTATAAAACTTTTAGCTATTATAAGCTAATGTGGCTGATGAGAGCCATGTGTAAATTAACGGCCAAAATTACCTAACGATGAAAATCGTTCAAACCAAGCAGCTCCAACTCCTAGGCAACCTCAGTTCACGAAGCAGTCCAGAGGCGGCCCCAGCTTATAGGCAGCTCCTAGGTAGCTTCAGTCCACCAAGTAGCCTAGAGGTGGCCCTAGCTCATAGGCGGCTCCTAGGCAGCCTCAGTTCACAAAGCGGCCTAGAGGCGGCCTCAGCTCATAGGCGGCTCCTAGGCGGCCCTAATTCACAAAGCGGCCCAGAAGCGGCCTCAACTCATAGGCCGCTCTAGTTCACAAAGTGGCCCAAAGGCAGCCCTAGCTCATAGACGGCTCCTAGGCAGCTTCAGTTCATGAAGCGGCCCAGAAGCGGCCCCAGTTCACAAAGCGGCCCAGAGGTGGCCCCAACTCTTAGGTAGCTCCAGCTCATAGGTGGCACCTAGGTGGCCCCAGTTCACGAAGCGGCCCAGAGACGGCCCAAGCTCATAGGCAGCTCCTAGGTTGCCCCAGTTCATGAAGCAACCCAGAGGTGGCCCCAGTTCATCTGCCATAAAGTACCATACCCTCAGCTCAGATGGGATGAATCCAACTCCATTGGTTATGACATTCTATTGATAAAAAATCATGGCTCATTATGAGATTTCAATCTTATCCAGCAAGCTACGCAAACCCAAAACATCAACAAAACGAGTAAGAGGGATCCCTGACCAAGGTATGAGCACTGAAGCAAATACTTAGAAAATTTTTTCATCTTCTTTCTAACTCACATTCGAGCTTTTTAAAGCTCACGGCTATGATTCTGATCATTAACTTGAGCATCGGAGGGTCCTCACTGGAATATCCGATTTTCAAAACTTCTTGCAGATCTCGAAGTTGAGGCAAAGCTTCTTCAACAAGGTCACGGCCCATTCACTAACGCTCAAGAATATCAGCTCAAGGTGATCAGGCATCACCAATAAACGTTATAGAGTTGGACTTTAAAAATTTTGCAAATTAAGGTACTCTTACAGTTTAGCTGTCTTACAATGGAAGCAACCATTTGAACTATTTAATTCTACTATTTTTTTATTATGTCAATGGTTGCATCAATAGCTGGCTTAACCATCACCAAATAGCTTGAGACCAGCTCGGCATCTCAAGACCGATGTACTATCAGCACCGAAGACTGGTTGTACCATCGGTTCCCAAAAAGCCCAAGATCAGCTCGGCATCTCAAGACCGATGTACCATCGACACTGAAGACCGGTGTACCATCAGCTCCCAGAAAGTTCGAGGCCAGCTCGGCATCTCAAGACCGATGTACCATTGGCACCGAAGGCCAGTGTACCATCAGCTCCCAAAAAGTTTGAGGTCAGCTCGACACCTCAAGACCGATGTACCATCGGCACCGAAGACCAGTGTACCACCGGCTCTCAAAAAGTCCAGGCCAGCTCGGCACTTCAAGACCGATGTACCATTGGTACCGAAGATCAGTGTACCGTCGGTGCTCAGCGACCTGAGGCCGGCTTCACCAAGATCAACCTTGGTGCCCCCTCTAGGCCCTAACCCTACAAAATGGTTGAGTCACGGTTCTACTAGTAACGGGCTGATGAGTATTATCCCAATGCCGACGCGGCCCCTAAGGATCCCACGTTGGCGAGCTGGGGGTGATTACAGTTCCGAAGCACATTTCAACAGCTAGGGGTGATTACAGTTCCGAAGCACATTTCAACAGAAGTTTCATTGATAAAAAAGTGCTTACAAAATACCGACTGAGTTGGACTTAGTACAAAAAAACCAAAGAAAAATAGAGCAGAAATCAAGGGTCGGCGGTGGCGGGCTCGTCGTTGGATGAGGCCCCCTCAGACACTGGGTCCGGTTCGATCTCCAAGGCACGGGGAGGTCCAGGACCCGAGCCACCTTCTTTTTGCCATCCCAGAACCCCTGAAGGTATGCGTCTGTAGAAGCATCAGCCATCTCCTTGTGAAGCGCGTAGACGCCCGAAACTCCTCTACGGCTGCCGTGACCCTCCCCTCGGCAACCACCTCTGCTTCAGAGGCCTTTGTCTCAACCTTCGCCGCCAGAGAGGCGGCCCTCCTTGCTGCCTCCTCAGCCCGCCCCGCTTTCGCTTCGGCTACCTGAAGGGCAGAGTCGAGCTCGGCAATGTGGCGGTCCCCATCGGACACAGTGCCCTCCGCCACTCCAAGTTGATTTAGGGCTGCTCGGGCACGGTCAGCCTCAACCTCCACCCGCCTGGCAGCCTCCTCAAGTTCAGCGGCTTAGTCAATTCTCGCCGCTTCAAGAGCCCCCTCAGCTCTTTCGGCTCGGGCCTGGGCCTCCTCGGCTTCCAGCTGGGCCTCATTGATGATGACCTTCCCCTGGTTTATTACATCTCTCATGGCCACCATAGAGTTCGCCAGCCGCATCCAGAGTACGTTCTTTAGTGCAAAGATCAACACAGATCAGCAAGTATCTAACGCTGAGGTCATGGAGACTACTTACCCGAGTGAGAGCCACGAAGGCTTCGTGGAAGAATGTCGACGTGCCTAGCTGGCTGAGCTCCTCCTGGAACTCAGGTTGAATGAGATGGGATATCACCCACTCTGCTCGGCGTCCGTGATTCATAACGAAGGGCCTAGCAGGGATCGGCCCATCTTCTCTTTCCTCGGTGGGCTCGGGCATGACAGGGGTTGGGTCGGATGCAGCTAGCTCCTCTGAAGATGGCCCGCCTCCACCTGGGTCTGTGCGGTTGGGGCAGGAGGCTCTGCTGCTACGCCCCCTCCACCCTCGCTCCCTCTGGGGGTGTGTCGGCCATCAGGTCCACCTCGGGAGCGACTGCTAGCTCCCTGCGCTCCGAGGATGGGGAGGGTTCTGCCACAGGCTAGCTGGGGCCTGGGTTTGAGGCCTTGTGCTCGGACCCTCGGCGCCCTCGAGGGCCTTCTTCCTTTTGGCTGCCGCTTTCCTGAGGGTGTGGGTAGGTACCTTCATCACTGCACATCATCGGTTGGAGTTAGTAAAGAGAGAGAGAGAGAGAGAGAGAGAGAGAGAGAGAGAGAGAAGGAGATGGGAAAAATTGACCAAGTATCGGGTCAGCCACTACTCACTGCTCCGGGTGGAGACCCCCACAAGCCGGAGATTATCCTCCGACAGGAGTTGGTACACTTGGGGATCTCGGTTGTCAGCAGCTGCCCCACTGCTTCCTTGTCCCCTGGGTGGACTGTCGAGTTCATGTTCGGTCTGAGGTCTGGGTCCCCCCACCTAGGCTTAACCCGTCGAGGTCAGAGAAGAAGAATTAGGATTTTTAGCCCTTGACGGAGGAGGGAAGATACAATTTGAGGACTCGGCTGGGCCGAGGCTGAAATAGCCACCAACCCGCCTGTTGTCGGAGGGTGTAGAAACAACGGAATAGGGAGAGTCGGGGTGTGATGCAGTGGAAGTGGCAAAGGACAATGAAGGTGCAACGGTCCGAAGGGAGTTCAGAACAAGCTGGGTAGGGGTCAAGGAATAATAGTCGAGACGGTTAACAAAGAAAGGGTGAAAAGGTAGACGGAGCCCTAGCTTTAAAGTAATCTCATACACGGCTATCCTATCGGGTCGGGAGGACACTACCCTATCGTCGGGGGTCGGTCTGAAGAGCCCTACTTCTTTAGGATTTGGTAATGGGCCCTGATGTTGGCCAAGTCCTGGCCCGTTACCGTGGAGGCGATCCCGTCGGGGATTCATCCCCCACCCTCGATGAGGTACGATGGCCGCCGGGCGACTCCTCACCATAGCCCTGCCGGTGGCTCGCCGTTGGATAATAGGAATGTGGTCCTCCGGATCAGAGGAGGACCACGAGGGTGTGGGAGATGGAGAGGCACGAAGCCTCGAAGGTGAAATCTGGTCTGCAGGGGACTCAGATGAAGACTAGGAAGGTGAGGATGCCATGAACAAGGTCTGAGAAGCTAGGGGAGTAGGAGAGGATCAGGAAGCTGACCTGGAGCAAAGAGCAGTAGGAGCAAGGTCTTGGGAAGAAGATGGGGATGAGAGCTCGAGGTAGAAGATGATCTCAGGCAGAGTGATGAAATCCAGCCTTTCGCCCAACTTATCAGGTTCGAATCATCCCGCCTCACCTACCTCAACGACGTGGACTCTTGCTATAGGCTGAGTCACCTCGGCAGGCACTCGGCGCGCGGTGCGCTCTCTTCATCCAATGGCGAGGCAACGCTGACATCAGCTTCATGATAGCAATGATGGCGGTGGCTTTTTGTAAGCCCCAAGAGGATGCTCCCGCTTCGAAGCTGATCTCCGTGGATCAGATGGACGGCGTGGGGCGATGCTGTGCTCCACAGGTGGCCAAGGGGAAGACACATCTGACATGCTCAGAGTCGGTTACGACTTGTCGCTGTCAGCCTTGCTTTTCGTCCGCTACCGGACAAGGGCACCTTGAAACCAACCACCTTTTGGAAGCAGAAAAAGGGATCCTCGAACAGGTATAAAAGCCCACACTCACAACGAGGGAGGGATCTGAACTCAAGTTCTCTAGCTCTCTTTCTGCTAGTTTACTCTTGTTTGTTCCGAGTTGCTTACTTGAGCGTCAGAGGGTCCCCACCGGTGCAACCGATCTCTGGGGACTTTCTTGCAGGAGCTTATCGGAGAGAAGGAACTCTGTTTCCTGACGTTGAAGGAAGGTGACTTGGCGTCAATAGGGAGCTTGAATTTTCTTAGTTAATGGGTCACTTCTACCTTTTTCACTCAAGTATATGGGCCTACATTACAGGTGTCCCCTATCTCCACGTCTTTTCATATTATGTTTTGATATGCTTATTCAGTCTTTGTATGGGGCTGCTTCTCAGGAAATTATTAGGGTGTTAAGTAGCGTGTAATTGAGCCTAGATGCTCATGCGCTACTCGAGGCTTGGCTCGATAAAAGCTCGTTCATGTTCAGCTCGTCATGTAAACGAGCCGAGCTTGAGCTTTATTTTAGAGCTCGTTTGATAAACGAGCCAAGCTTGAGCACAGGAACAGTAGGAGCTCGCGAGATCAGCTCGATTAAGAGCTCATGAGATAGCTCGATTAAGAGCTCATGAGATAGCTCGATTAGGAGTTCGCAAGCTGGCTCGATTAGGAGCTCATGAACAAGATGTCCTTTCATCTTCTCTGCCTCTTTTTATATCTCTGACTGCTCTTTGGGTTTAGAATTGAGCTTTTTTTTTATTATTCTTAAGAAGCTTTAAACTAGCTTTAATTTGAGTCTGAGCTTGAAATGAGCTCAATTCAAGCTCGAGCTTGAAACGAGCTTTTTCTGAGTAAGCTTTCAGCTTTCTAATCATACCAAATAGGCGAGCTTGAGTCAAGCCCGAGCTTTTTGTAATCGAGCTCGAGCCGAGCTCGAACAGGGTTTTTCAAATTTAAACGAGCTCGAGCTCTAGCTCTAGCTCAAGTATTTCTTAACGAGCTGAGCTTGAACACTGAAAAGCTCAGCTCGGCTCGGCTTGATTACAGCCCTAGTGTTCGGGCTACTAGAACTAGGTCATTGTTGCTGCCAAATCACTCCTGTATGCGTCGGGTGAGAGATGGGCTTCTTATGCCTTCAGAGGAATGGTTGGATCGCCTCCTTCAGCCGAAAACCTACAAGAAAAGTCCGGGCCGGTGGTTCCGACGGGGACCCTTCGACGCTTAAGTCAACAATATGGAGAACAAGGATTTTATTTAATGAGAGAGTAGAGATCAGTCCCCCCGCATTGAAAGCTAGGGTCCTTTTTTTATACCTGTCCGGGGTCCCTTTTACCCCTTGTAGTTAGAACTGTCGAATCCCCTCATTTGTTAGGATAAGCTCTGTGAACGGCAGGCGGGTGCACCGTTGCTGAGTGGGCACCATAAATACCGGCAACTGTATGGTGTGTTGGTAACTGCCCGTGATTCTGGCCATAACAGGCGGGCAAGCCGTGCGGCATTTTGTGTTTCAAATTACTGAGTCCGGTACCCGAAGTTGGCTCCACGACACTGGGTTGAGAACGTGAATACAAAGTACCGAGGCCGGAGTTGGGGGTCGAGGCAGGGGGCCGAGGCTGGGGGCCGAGGCCAAGGACCAAGGCCGAGGCCGAGGCCGAGGCGGGAGCCGAGGCCAAGGACCGAGGCCAAGGCCGAAGCCGGTGGCCGAGGCGAGGTCGAGGCCAAGGTGGGGAGCCAAGGCTGGGGGCCGAGGCCAAGGACCGAGGCCGAGGCCGAAGCCGGTGGCCGAGGCGAGGCCAAGGCCGAGGCAGGGAGCCGAGGCTGGGGGCCAAGGCCAGGCACCGAGGCCAAGGCTGAAGCCAGTGGCTGAGGCGAGGCCAAAGCCGGTGGCCGAGGTGAGGCCGAGGCCGAGGCGGGGAGCCGAGGATGGGGGCCAAGGCCAAGGACCGAAGCCAGTGGCCGAGGCCAAGGCGGGGAGCTGAGGCTGGGGGCCGAGGCCGGGCATCGAGGCCGAGGCCGAAGCTAACAAAGGTCGACACTGGAACCGGGCTATCAAATTATCATCTGACTTTGAGAATTATGCAGGGTGTTATGCTACCGCCAGGGAAGTGATCAGCCACATCAAATGCCCCCCACCCCTAAGATGGGCGGGCGTATAATTGCCAGCGAAAGGGGTGTCAGTATCCATCGGGTGGCTGATCTCTGTGCCATCATTTGCCCGTTCGGGCCGTCGGGATTAGGCAAGATTTTCCTCGGGCGAGGAGCTATGAAAAGGTAGGCGCTATCATTGCGGTGAGGTCACCGCTGTCCCCTCATTGGCGGTGTTTTTCGTGTTTCACGCGTCGGGTGGTTGCCGAAGCGATTTCCAATGGTGACCGAACATGCGGCCAAATTGGAGACAGGCGGGATGATTTGAAACGGGGGTATAAAGGGGGAAATCATCCATCCTCTGTTTTTTACTTTTTTTGCGTTATACTCCCTCACCTTGATTCTGCAAGCGCCTGTTCCTCTCCTATCTGCATTTCTTTTTCTCGAGCTCTCTCCTCTTCAATCTCGGTTCAAGTTCTTCAGGTTAGTCCTCATGGCTTCTTCACCTTCTTGCTCTCTTTCTGATTTCAGGGGTTGTACCCCATCCCTTCACAACCTTTCTCTTCCCCAATGCCTAGCTGGTCTTCTTCATCCTCCGACCACGTTCCTTTGGAACAACGGCGAGCAACCGGACGATCCCCGGCTGGGATTCGTTCGGCCGCCGGACGGGCCCCAATCTGGAGCCGTCCAGCCGTCGCTGGCCCGTCCTTAGCCGCTAAGGAATTCCCTGAATAGACTACCTCCACCATGACGGCCCAAGACATTGTGAACCTTAGGGCCAAGTATAGTTTTCCCACCGATATGCGTCTATCTTGTCCCGCTCCTGATGACAGGGTGACTTCTTCTCGTCCCGGGAGGGTTGCCTTGTACGGAGCTTTCTTTAAGGCAGGCTTCGGCTACCCCTTCATCCTTTCATCCTCAACCTCTTGGACAGGTACTCCTTGGCGCCTATGCAGTTAGTCCCAAATTTCATTCGGACCATCGTCGGCTTCCTAGTACTTTATCATTTTCGGGGAATAGAGGCTAGGATCTCCTTGTTCTGTAGCTTCTACACCCTTCGCAAGCAAGCGGGGTGGTGGTCCTTCACCCCTAGACCCACTAGGACTCTTAAGGATAGGTTCTTTTTTGCCGACGTCGAGGGGGTGAGTGGAATATGGGGAACACCCAATACTGATGCAAATAGGGATTCTTCCATACTCCCGAGGGATCGAATGGCATTCAGACAGCTTCTGACTGCCGACATCCCTTGGTACAATCAGCTTTTAGCCGAAGAGAACCTCTAACTTGCCGGCCTTATTCCATATGGTGGTGAGTAGCCAATTCACTCACCTCATCCTTTTTACCTTTTCATCTTTCCTTTTCTTTCTTTTTCTTTTCTTTTTTTCTATGTCTAGTTGTTGTGTAGGTATGTTGCCTTCGCTTGAGGAGGTGAGGAAGGCAGCGGCCGAAGCGAGGAGAGCTGGGGTGAATGGGGCCCCTCCTGAGAAGACGGCTGTAGCCAAAGTAGCCAGGAAAGAGGCCAGGGTTGAAAAGGCCAAAGAGAAAATTGCAGGGGCCGACGAGCAAAGGAAAAGGCCCCGATCACCATCGCCCGCGCGATCTCGATCTCCGACACCACTTTCTCGTCGGCCTCGGACGGAAAGGGAAGCGGATGTCGATCTCATGGCCGAGACACCACCGAAGGAACCAAGGCTGGACATGCCCCCATCACCACAAATCCTGCCAGACGCGGGGGTCGTGGAGCCAACCCCTGACCCCATTCCCGAGGCTGTCGAAGCAGAAGTGGTTGTAGAACCCCTTCAAATAGAGGCGACGGATGAAGAGCCCCCTAGGGCTGCAGAAGAGGCGGGGACCTCATCAATCCCTGACATACCACTGGCTTCAGAGCCTGCCACCGAAGACGAAGCCATCCTATCCTTCAAGGCCCTCCTCGAGCGCAAGGGGCGCTAGGCAGAGCGGACAATGGCACCAGTATGCCTGCCCGAGCTCCAAGGAGTCCTCCAGGAGCAGAGGACTTCATCTTTCTTTCGAGAGGCCTTTGTGGCCCATCTCTGGGTAAGCATCATAACCCTTTCATTCAGCTTAGCCACAGCAAGGTTTAACCGTACCTTTCGCACGTAGGCGGTGAATTCCCTGGCCGCCTTGAATGATTTGTGGTGAATTACCTAACCGAATTGCACCCCTACGAACGATCCCTTTCATTGTAAATTAATTGTATATTTATTGCCGATGTCCTCAAAAAGTTTTCAAATAGATTCCAAGTCAACTTTCCTTTGATGATTATAGAATTTGAACTGAAATAAAATTTTACTGCAAACAAAATCAGAATTATTTATTTATTTAGATTATAAAAAATTAAAATTAAAATTATTTATATTATTATTGCATGATTTACTTAAAACTATAAATCAAAATCAAACTAGAATCTCTAATTTTATATATGAGTTAAAAACTATGAACCCTTTTTTATATGCACACAGAATTTGATGTTTATTTTACAAACCATTAAAAAGGATTTATGATCTTAGATAGAAGGTCCAAATTTTAAATGTTCAGATTTCTACTACTTGATGTGCTGCCACTTGTCAGAGCCATCATTATAATTATTATATTATTAATATAATATAACATATTATAATTATATTATAATATATTATGTTATGATATTAAATGTGACTATTTTTATATTTTGAATTCATGACCTTTATTTTTTTGGGCAATTGGAATAAATTTGTAATCTTATAGATAAGGGGTTTAAATTTTAAATCCCCTTTAATATTGGATTTTGATTTCCAATAAAATTGGAACCAAACTCTAATTTCATCCAAACAGACGCTTGACAGTTGAATTAGTGATTCTAGTACTGATTCTAATTTCAGAGAATTAGAGCCAGTCTAATGAATCAGATGGACCCTTATTTATTTTATTCCATCTTCCTTCCTCATTTATGAAGTTCTTTTAGCGTGTTATTCATACTTTTCAACTTTGTTGTCATGAAATTTAAATTCCTTAATGTTACCATTGCAAGAATTAAAATTTTGATTTTATCTTAAAACAAGAGATGATAGTATCAAATAGTAGCAGTTGCCCTTGCAGCACTAATGACTCGGTTTAGGAATGGATTCTTATTAGTTTATAACGTGGGATGAGGACATCATATTAAAAAAAAAAATTTATGAAATTTAGTTTTATATTGTTTGAAAAAAATATTATATATTTATAATTTAAGTTTACTTGCTAAACATTAACTTTCATTCAAATTTTTAGGTCAATTCATGTTTTAGCTCGAGGGCATCATTTAAACTTTCTTCTATACCATACCTAATTGTAACGACCCGATTCCTATGCCACCCACGAACCCATTTCGTTAAAGGTGGACAAGGTCCTTAACTGATTATAAATTCAATGTAGGACTATAAATGGACAAGGTTCACACCAACTTGATCGTTCAATTGGTATTTTTTCATCTTTCTTAATTGGTTATAAACTATATAACAAACTCAATTTTCTGATCTACCTCCCTTACAATAAGATCCATATCAATAATAAGATTCATACTAACTTGGGCCACCACAGCCCAAAAGAGATCTATCCATCTTTCTTGATTGGTTATAAATCATACAGCCAACTCCAAATTTTTCGATATAGGACTATTGAGAGGGGCATCACATTGTCCATGCAATCTGCCTTTTTGACCGTTCTTTTCTCTTCATCTCGTTTCTTATTGACTTCTTGTCACATTTATCGGTTTAAGATTCTTAATTACTTGCCAAACTAACTTGCGGAGAATGGGTTTTATAATATACCAGCGGAACATATATATTTATCGGTGTTTAAGATTCTTAATTACTTGCCAAACTAACTTGCGGAGAATGGGTTTAATAATAGATCAGGGGATGGAATGTTAATGATTGAGGCTACCATCCGTGCTCTGTTATGTGAGCGAGGGACCCACAAGTTTTTGTGTCAGGACTTCCAATAATTTTTACAAAAAGAAGTGTTGATTAAAAAAATATATTGATCGATAGAAAACAACTGACCTCTTTCATTAATTAATTCAAGAATTGAGGTTATATACATATCATTCATGAATCATGCTACAACAAAACAAAACTATGAATAAAACAAAAATACATATGATCAAAAACTGGATGTAGTGGGCATCTCATGTCTGCAAATGGGACAAACATGGCTCTCCTCTAACCAATGAATGATGCACTGGCTGTGGAAGGTATGGGAGCACGGCATTTTGGTAACTTGATTCCCAACATCAAAATCCTCTAGGCATATAATGCACTGCTTCTCCCCCCAAATGCCCTCTCCTCCACCACGATATGGTGACGGCTCCAAATTGTTGATAAAAGATCTGCTCGCTGGTGTGGCACCAAATCCACCAAATCCATCAAAGCGTTGTAAATGATAATCATCCATGTACTCCTCTTCTACCTCCAGAGGCGTATCCAGCATCCAGTCCGCCATGACTTCGACGTGCTCGGCAAGCCAACCGGGCAAGAAGAAGAAGAAGGCGCCGATGTCGAAGAATAGCTCGAGAGACGATCCGGTCGCTGTCCCTGCCGCGGCTTGCGATGCAAAACGGAGCAGTCGACCCCCGCATAGCTGCCGCTTCTTGGCATCGAGGTGAGACGCGACGATGGAGACGATGCTTGGTAAAGCTTCGGAAAGCGAGAGGATCAGGCTTCCCAGATGGAAGCGGAAAGAAATCACGTCAGAATAGACGGTGAAAACGCCCTCCAACTCATCGCAGCAGAACTCTGAGACACGAACATGAACGATCACCTGGCGTTGGCCTTGCTCTTCTCCATGGGCACAGAGACGTAAGACCGTGTCCCCGAGATAGTGAATCTCAGGCTCTGCCATCCCTTCTTCTTGTTCTTGTGTTGTGTCTCTAGCTACTCAGAATCGAAGCCATATATATATATATATAGGGTGAATCCACCGACGTAAAACGGTAAATCGGTCGGTCATAACGGAAAAATATAAATATATATAAATATACGTTCTTGATGATTCCTTTCAGCGCTACTGTTTTTCCGTTTTCTTTCCTTCGCCAGGCCTGTCTATGCCGTTGCATATTTAAATTCGAAAAGTTTTGATATAATCATTCATGGCTAGCATATCAGAATCCTATTGAATTTACAATTCAAAAAAAATTACTATATTATCATTGTTTTGATGGTTTAGGAATTGCCATCTAACAAACTTGGCAAAGCATTATTGTTTATATTCCCATCCAATGTTTGCTTAAAGATAATTGCTTACAAGGCAGCGCATAATTAGTTAATACAATAGCGCCATGTCTCCTTTCTACCGATTTTGAAAATAATAATGATTATTATTATTATTTTTACATGAATGCGCTTATTGACCTATGCACAATTTCCCTCCATCATCAACTTCCACAAGACAAAAACATATGAGGGAAGTGAGAGAATCAAACTGAGAGAGTTGAAGCAAAAGTATTGAGCTACACTACAAGAAATCTTAAGTTCTATATGATAATTAAAATTGTTATAATAATAAAAAGTTGTAACGGAATCATCACATTACCCTTATCACTAAAAGTTTTTTTTTTTTTTTTTTTCTATGACCACATTAGGAGATATATATATATATATAATTTGTTACCTGTGACGGCAATTACCATCACAAGAAAGAAATTTTGTGTCAAGTAATATTGTCATAAAATATTTAAAAATCATCCATATACTATATTTAAAAATCATCCATAAAAGAAAAGTGCCCTCTCCCAGGCCAAGGCTGCACTTGGCCGATCACAAAGGGAGACCCAACAATCCAACGCCAAGCAGAGGAGGCAGAGAAGGTTCTAGAAACCGTCCTCTCTGAGAGGGCCGAAGAGGAGGCCCGGGTGAGAAGGGCTGAAGAGGCTCTTGAAATGGCCGTAACCGAGGGCCGAGCCCAAGTAGAGAGGGCTGAGAGGGCTCGAGACGTGGCCATAGCAGAGGGCCGGACCCAAACCGAGAAGGCTGAGAAAGCCTTGGAGGCAGCACGAGCGGCCAAAGAAAGCAGTAAGCATATGAAGACAGAGCTACTCGACGCCGAAGCAGCCTGGAAACCGCCAATACATTAAGAAACACAGCCGAGGAGCGGGCGAAGAACGCCGAAGAAATAGCCCGGAGCTCTGATGCGCAAGTTATTGAAATGAAGGTAGCAGCGGTAGCAGCAGAGGTTGAAATTACTGAAATGAAGGCTATAGTGGCAGCGGCGGAGGCTAAAGCTGTTGAGGCAGTTGAAAACTTCCACCAGTCTGCCAGTTACATAGAAGAGCTAGCTAAGGCCACTACCTTTGCCTACAATGCGGTTTTCCAGGACTACAAGGACAAAGCGAAAAAGGTCCATAGTCTCGAAGATCTGGACAGACTGGACCCAGATGAGGATTTGGAGGACACATCACCAGAAAACACTTCTCCCGTCCGTAGTCCGTTAGCTGAGCCATGAGCAGTTCATTTTTTTTTTGTACAAAGTCCGGCTTGGGTCGGCAATTTTGTAAACTCTTTGCCATTAATGAACTCTTTTATCCATTCTTCACTTGATTTGCACGTAGCTAGCAAGTTTTCTAGCAAACAGGGCAACATGAGTAGGCCAGTGCGGGTCAATTTTAGAGAATAGTCAAGGCTGAGGCCGGCAAGTGTAGTTAGAAGTCTTGGATTTGACTGTTTAATTTGAGGACCCGACCTTAGCCCTAGGCTGACGCAAAGGCTAAGTGAAGGAAGTAAAGTGCCGATGCGAAGTCGATTTAGGGGTAGATATCGGGCTATAAAGTACCCGCAGCTTGGCTTGAGAGCTGGTACGGAGTCGGACTTGAATACCGACACGAAATCGAGTCAACGCATAGACAGTCGACTATGTGCCGATGCGGAGTTGGACTCACGCGTCGACGCAGAGCCGAGCTTTACGTGCCGACATGAGGTCGGGCTTAAGTGCCGATGCGAAGTCGGGCTAAAGTGCTGACGCGAAGTCGGGCCTAAGTGCCGACGAGAAGTCGGACTTAAGTACCAACGCAGAGTCTGGCTTCAAGTGCCGATGTGGAGTCTGGCTTCGGGTGCCGATGCGGAGTCGGGCTTGAAGTGCCGACGCGGAGTTGGGCTTGAGATGCTGACACGGAGTCGGGTTTAAGTGCCGATGCGGAGCCGGGCTTAAGCCGCGTCGGACTTGAGGTGCCGATGCGGAGTCGGGCTTCAGGTTAAGTGAAATTGCTCAGACATTTCCATCAGTAAGAAAATAAATAGTACTCCAGCAGACATGCTTAATCTAAAGACATTAGCGAACTACTGATAGTACCGACGCAGGTTGTCCGCGTTCCAAGTGCAAGGGATAGGCTTCCTGTCTAGCCCTTCGATCCGGTATGCTCCGCGATGAAGTACGTCGATGACCCGGTAGGGCTCTTCCCAGTTGGGAGACAGTTTTCCTCCTTCTGTAGGTTTGGAGACTTCGGCTCGTCTGAGGACCAGGTCGTCAGGAAGGAACGTTCTGGGGCGAACTCGAGCGTTGTAATATTTTGCGACCCTCTGTCGATAGGCGGCCATCCTGAGTCGTGCTTGATCACGGAGTTCGTCGACAAGGTCAAGGCTGGCTCTCAACTGATGGGGGTTGTTCTCCTCATTATACGATTGCGTCCGGGATTAGGGATGCCAATCTTCACTGGAATGACTGCTTCAAATCCAAACACGAGGCTGAAAGGAGTCTCTTCAGTGGGGGTTCGGGGCATCGTGTGGTACGCCTACAGCACGTT
>UESW01002361.1:100219-117338 GCA_900491605.1 Calamus simplicifolius | reverse complement strand
GGATCCACTTATGATGGCAGCGGGATGATCAATTTCTTCAAGGACCGCACTCTTTCTCCAGATCAAATTTCTAACTTATGCGGCGATTTCTCGGATGATGTTATCAAAGCTACTTTCTTCGGACTTCATCCTAACAAAGCTCCTGGCCCTGACGGTTTCAACGCCTTTTTCTTCCATAAGACCTGGCATGTTGTTGGACCGGACATCACTGCGGCCATCAGGGAATTTTTTACTAATGGAGTTCTTCTCAAGGAAGCAATTGCACTACAGTTGCTCTCATTCCTAAAGTTCCCAATGCCTCCAAATTAAAGGACTTCAGACCTATCTCTTGCTGCAATACGATCTACAAATGCATCTCCAAGCTCCTCGCTGATCGTCTGACAGAAGTCCTTCCATCTATTATATCTGAAGCTCAATCGGCTTTTGTGCATTCTAGGCATATCGGTGACAACATTTTGATGGCCCAGGAGCTTGTTCGAGGATATCATCTCTCATCAAGCAGCCCGAACTGTACTCTCAAAATTGATCTTATGAAGGCCTTCGATTCTGTGCGTTGGGACTTCCTGTGGGATTCTCTCCGCCTTCTTGGATTCCCTGCTATCTTCATTGGATGGATCAAGGCTTGTGTCTCTTCTGCCAAGTACTCAATTGCTATTAATGGGGAACTTCATGGTTTCTTTGAAGGGAAGAAAGGCCTCCGCCAAGGTGATCCGTTATCTCCATATTTATTTATCATTTGTATGGATGTCTTCTCTCGGATTCTTGACCTGAAAATCAAATCCTCCACGTCTTTCAACTATCATTGGAGATGCCGGAAATCCAACTTAACCCACTTATGCTTTGCGGATGATTTACTGGTCTTTTGCCATGGGGATCTTAATTCCATCAATGTGGTTAAGGATGCTCTTGATACTTTCTCCTCTCTATCGGGTTTAACCCCTAATAGTTCTAAAAGCTCCATTTTTATCTCGGGTGTGACGGCTCCTTTGCATCATGAGATTGCGAATTTCATTGGTTACAATCTGGGCAAATTCCCTATCAGATATCTTGGGGTTCCTCTCATTTCCTCCAAACTTAAAGCTCTTGACTGCCATGCCTTGGTCGATCGTATTTTGAGGAGGATCAAGCTCTGGACCAATCGGTTCCTCTCCTATGCTGGGAGGTTACAACTTATTCATTCGGTTCTCTTCAGTATCCAGACTTTTTGGAGCTCCCATTTCATTCTTCCCGTCAAAGTCATCAAAGATATTGAAGGTATTCTATCGGCTTTCTTATGGAAAGGCTCTTCCTTGAACCGCCATGGTGCTAAAGTGGCCTGGTCCGATATCTCTGCCCGAAAGTTGAAGGAGGGTTGGGAATTAAAAAGATTCGTGATTGGAATGCTGCCTCCATGACCCGTTATATTTGGCTTCTTTGCCAGCCTTGCTCCAATTCTTTGTGGGCTGCTTGGGTCAAGAGGAACCTGCTTCATAAAGACCACTTCTGGGTGGCCAAAGTGCCTTGGAATTGCTCATGGACCTGGAGGAAAATTCTAAAGCTTAGAGATAGTGTGAAGGCTTTCATCTCTGTTAAAGTTGGGAATGGTGAAGATACCTCGCTTTGGTTTGATTCTTGGAGACCCCTTGGACCTATTTGTTCTTCCTCAAATGCTAGAGTTATATCTGATTCAGGTCTTGGGAAAGATGCTAAGGTCAGCGCCATCCTTTCAGTAGGGGGTGGAGATGGCCGGTTGCAAACTCTGTGGAGCTGATTGCTTTGAAAGAGGCATCTTCATCTCATCCCCTCCCCGATTGCAGTCTTCAGGATAACACTCTTTGGGATGGTTCACCGATCTTCTCCATTAAAGGTGTATGGAATCGTATCCGGTCTTCTTCTCAGCGAGTGGATTGGGCTCATCTTGTCTGGTTTTCTCACCATGTGCCTAGGCATTCCTTCACTCTGTGGCTTGCTATTAGAGGTAGACTTTCCACCCAAGACCGACTTCTTTCATTCGGGATTCATAGTCAATCCTCTTGTTTACTGTGCCAAAGCCATTTGGAGGATCATAATCATCTGTTTTTCAACTGCCCATATTCCACCCGGATTTGGACCTCAATTGCTCTTATATGTGGCTTGGAGCACTACCCTTCTTCTTGGGAGCTTTTGAGACCTTGGCTCTCTAAAATCACCAAAGGATCATCTCTTCACTCCATTATCTGCAGATTGGCAGTGGGAGCCTCAGTCTACTTCATTTGGTATGAAAGGAATTCCCGCAAGCATGGGCAATTACTTATTAATGAAGCAGGGATTATTTCAAAGATAAAGGAGTCGGTCAGAATGAGTTTGGATGGAGCTCAGATCCCGGAAACGAATCTTAATCGCCAGCTGATTTATCGTTGGCACCTCTCTCTCCCTCATTAGATTATTGCTGATGATTTACCTTCGTAGCTCATCTTATGAGTTCTGTTGTTAGGTTCTGGATGTAATCCGGTCTGATTACTTTTGAGGTCTCTACCTCTTGCTGGATGTATTCCTATCGTTTTCTTTTGAGGTCTGACTTTCTTTGAGGTCTCTACCTCTCCTCGGGCTTTGTCCCGATCTTTTGTACCTATTACAGCTAATCAATACAATTCACCCCTTTTAACTTTCAAAAAAAAAATATCGTAAATGAATGGCTTAGTCCAATCGGCCAAATTCCTTGACCTTTCTTCAATTGTGATTTAAAAAAGGAAGAAGGAAGAAAAACATGGCACAATTTCATGGATAGGATGCACTATTTTCAGATTCATATTATTTACATCTGAACATAAAAGTAGGATTAGTTGAATTGAAAACCAATAAAAGGAAATAAAAGAAAAATATTAAAATCTTCCCTCGCATGTCTGCATATATGGCAAAGCTAATTTAAACACTATTCTGATGATGTAAACCACACTTGTGTCTTTACCATCTAATATGGCATTCCTTTTCAATTGCCATTATAAGGGCTTAATTTCTAGTTGGAGTCATGCTTCATGCCTGTCACTGATTCACTCGGTAACTCTCAGATTTGTCATCTATTCCTGCTTGTCCATTGCATCTTGTAATTGACAACCTAGTTTTGATATCATCTCTTGTAAAATTATCACTTTCATTTGGATCTTTATTGATAAATTTTCCCTCTTTATTTAAAGTTTGACTCCTGTATATAAATTTCCATACCAAAGACCATGCTTGGTGGTTAATTTGAAGGTACAGAGGCACACTTGGATTGCCAATTTTATTTATAGATTATTAATGGTAAGAGAATAATATAGCAGTGGTGATATGCATGATGTGGAAAACAAATGACTGATTCTTAATGATCATATATATATATATATTTATATTGATAGCTTTGCTCTACTAGCTAGTGAATCATCCTTTTTCTTCCTTTGGCTATTAATTCTAACCAAACTGTGGCAGGAAGGGGACAAAGAATTTACTCGTGAGATTCTTGACGAGCGTATGAAAAGAGCTGAAACTTGGCATCGCAATGCTGCAGGCCGTGCACCATTTCTAAAACCTTCAGATCCCATCACATGTGCTACTTTTGCTCAGGATGTTATTGAAGGGAGAGCAAATGTTTCACAAGCACATGAACACAAACACCAGCCTCTGATATTTGGACCCGCTAGTCTTGTGGGCGGACAATTAATGAGTCAGAGGGAACGAATGGCAGCACAAGTCTTCCAACCAGGTTACAGGTATGCTTCACAGTTCTTGTGAGGCTTAAAGATTGAAACTGTTGTTTTAGTTTAAACATTTTTCTGTTGTGGGTTAAAGTCATCTTCGCAATTTGGAGTTTAGGTTTTCCTCTTTGGATGACAGATAAGCCCTCAGAAAAGAACGATCATGCAATACCATTGTACATAAGGAAAATCTCTACCTGAACTTGTGCATATAACTTTATGCACTAGAGATGGGGGAAAAAAGAAATCCTTGCATCAACAAACAGCTGCCATGCCTGTGGGTTAGACTGGAATGGCAGACAAATGTATAAAGTCGGGGACCATTGATCTAATGGCATCAACAAACAGTTTTCACTAAAACTGGCCATTTTTGATGGTTTCGGCTTAGATGCTATAAGTTTTATTTTAGCGTTTACAATCATATTGCAGTCATTTCTTAGTTGAGTGCATAAATTACATAAATTACATAATTAAACTTAGATGCTATAAGTTTTATTTTAGCGTTTACAATCCTCTTTTTTCAGCACGATTTTTGTTTTTCAAGCTCTCTTATGCCGTTTCAGCCATTAAAATGTTTACGTTACTTACCTTGAGTGCAAATGAGTAATAGTTTCAGCCATTAAATGTTCATTCACAGCAGTGGCCCTAATGTAAGTATAGTTCCTCCTTCCAGCAATGGGATCGGAAGTGCTGTAGCAATCTGCGAGGAGACTAGAGGTGTAAACAGTGATGAAGGAAAAAAGAATCCACCCAAGCTGCGACATGGCTCATGCCATAGTTAATAGTTTGATCATTAAAAGTTGTTTCTTTGACTTATCTTAAACTTAATAATTTGATGTCTAATGTATAAAACATTAGTGTTATTGATGTATACAAATATATTCATCTTATTTTATGAAATATATTTTTTATTCTTAAATTTGAAGTTTCATCTATAAATTTCATTAGAATGCATTAAATATATTATAATTTAAAAATAATTTTAAATTTATAAGAATAAAAATTTGATGAAATTTTATTATGTTAATGATGGATTAGTGATGGATTTTTGATAGAAATAATAGTGATGGATTAGTGATGAAAATAATAGTGATTGATTAGTGATGGAACAATAACGGATGATTGATGACACGCATTCCGTCAATAATCTATCACTAAATTGTGATGGAATATTCGTGACGGACTAGTGACGAAAGTTTTAATGACTAAATTTTTATCAATAATCCGTCACTAAATTGTGATGGAATAGTGATGAAAATATTTGTGACGGAATAGTGACGGAATAATGAGTGATGGATAGTTTGTCACTAATCCATCATAACTTAGTGATGGATAATTCGTCACTAATCCGTCATAATTTAGTGATGGATAGTTCGTCACTAATCCGTCACAATTTAGTGACGGAAAATGTTTCGTCACAAATTTTTGACGGAATATTCCATCACAAATCTGTCGCTATTATTTTGTGACGGACCTCTTTCCGTCACTAAATTTAGTGACGGCAAAAATGGTGACGATAAGTTTTTCGTCACTAATCCATCACTAAACCTAATTTGTGACAGAATAGTGACAAAAATTTTTGTCACTATTATGCTATTTTCTTGTAGTGTATAGTGGCAGCGGCGGAGACTAAAGCTGTTGAGGCAGTTGAAAACTTCCACCAGTCTGCCAGTTACATAGAAGAGCTAGCTAAGGCCACTACCTTTGCCTACAATGCGGTTTTCCAGGACTACAAGGACAAAGCAAAAAAAGTTCCATAGTCTCGAAGATCTGGACAGACTGGACCCAGATGAGGATTTGGAGGACACATCACCAGAAAACACTTCTCCCGTCCGTAGTCCGTTAGCTGAGCCATGAGCAGTTCATTTTTTTTTTGTACAAAGTCCGGCTTGGGTCGGCAATTTTGTAAACTCTTTTCCATTAATGAACTCTTTTATCCATTCTTCACTTGATTTGCACGTAGCTAGCAAGTTTTCTAGCAAACAGGGCAACATGAGTAGGCCAGTGCGGGTCAATTTTAGAGAATAGTCAAGGCTGAGGCCGGCAAGTGTAGTTAGAAGTCTTGGATTTGACTGTTTAATTGAGGACCCGACCTTAGCCCTAGGCTGACGCAAAGGCTAAGTGAAGGAAGTAAAGTGCCGATGCGAAGTCGATTTAGGGGTAGATATCGGGCTATAAAGTACCCGCAGCTTGGCTTGAGAGCTGGTATGGAGTCGGACTTGAATACCGACACGAAATCGAGTCAACGCATAGACAGTCGACTATGTGCCGATGCGGAGTTGGACTCATGCGTCGATGCAGGGCCGAGCTTTACGTGCCAACATGAGGTCGGGCTTAAGTGCCGACGCGAAGTCGGGCTAAAGTGCTGACGCGACGTCGGGCCTAAGTGCCGACGAGAAGTCGGACTTAAGTACCATCGCAGAGTCTGGCTTCAAGTGCCGATGTGGAGTCTGGCTTCGGGTGCCGATGCGGAGTCGAGCTTGAAGTGCCGACGCGGAGTTGGGCTTGAGATGCTGACACGGAGTCGGGTTTAAGTGCCGATGCGGAGCCGGGTTTAAGCCGCATCGGACTTGAGGTGCCGATGCGGAGTCGGGCTTCAGGTTAAGTGAAATTGCTCAGACATTTCCATCAGTAAGAAAATAAATAGTACTCCAGCAGACATGCTTAATCTAAAGACATTAGCGAACTACTGATAGTACCGATGCAGGTTGTCCGCGTTCCAAGTGCAAGGGATAGGCTTCCTGTCTAGCCCTTCGATCCGGTATGCTCCATGATAAAGTACGTCGATGACCCGGTAGGGCTCTTCCCAGTTGGGAGACAGTTTTTCTCCTTCTGTAGGTTTGGAGACTTCGGCTCGTCTGAGGACCAGGTCGTCAGGAAGGAACGTTCTGGGCGAACTCGAGCGTTGTAATATTTTGCGACCCTCTGTCGATAGGCGGCCATCCTGAGTCGTGCTTGATCACGGAGTTCGTCGACAAGGTCAAGGCTGGCTCTCAACTGATGGGGGTTGTTCTCTTCATTATACGATTGCGTCCGGGATTAGGGATGCCAATCTTCACTGGAATGACTGCTTCAAATCCAAACACGAGGCTGAAAGGAGTCTCTTCAGTGGGGGTTCGGGGCATCGTGTGGTACGCCTACAGCACGTTCGGGAGCTCCTTTACCCACCTTTCTTTGAAGTCATCCAAACGTGTCCTAAGCCCTTGAAGGATCGTCCAATTTGTTACTTCTACCGCTCCGTTTGTCTGGGGATGACCGACAGAGGTGAACCTTTGATATATTCCTAGCTCGATGCAGAATTCTTTGAAAGGAGCATTGTCGAACTGGCACTCGTTGTCGGTGACAAGTGTGTGGGGTAGTCCAAACCGGCAAATAACAAACTTCCAAAAGAAGTTCCTCACCTTGGCTTCGGTAATCTTGGCTAGCGCTTCAGCCTCCACCCACTTGGTGAAGTGGTCGATGGCGACGAGCAAAAATTTCTGCTGACCAGAAGCCAGAGGGAATGGTCCCAAAATATCCATTCCCCACTAGGCGAACGACCATGGAGCTGTCAGGGGGCTCAGTTGAGAGGTTCACAACCGTTGGATGCTAGCATGCCGCTAACAACTATCGCATTTTTTGACCAGCTCGGCTGCATCTTCCTGCATGGGTGGCCAGTAATAGCCTTGGCGTAGGGCCTTGTTTGACAGCGCTTTGCCCCTCAAGTGGTTTCCGTAAATACCCTCATGGATTTTATGGAGGATGTAGTCGGCGCCTGCAGGACCAACGCACCTGAGGAGGGGATGAGAGAAAGACCTTCGGTACGATTGCCCGTCGAATATAAGGAACTTGTGCACTCGCCGTTTGAATAGTTTGACTTTAGCTGGGTTGGTTGGAAGGGTACCGCATTGAAGTATTGGATGTAAACGTCTATCCAAGAAGGCTCTTGGTGGATTGGCATGGATTCTTCGGCTTCATCGATGCTTGGGGTTTCCAGATGCTCTACGTAGGTTCTTTCCAAGGTTTTGCCAGCCGAAGTGGCTAACCAGGACAGAGCGTTGGCTCTGGTATTCTTCCTCCGAGGAATGTAGCTGACGCTAAAGTGGGCAAAGGGAAAAGTTTGTGACTGCACCATTCTTAAGTAACGGGACATAGTAAGATCCCGCGCTTCGTACTCCCCCTTGATTTGGTCAGAGACCAGCTGAGAATCGATGAGGGCTCTAAGGCATCTCACCCCGAGCTTCCGAGCCAATCTTATCCCTGACAGTAGGGCTTCATATTCAACTTTATTGTTGGTGGATGGAAAAAGGAAACAGAGGGCATATTCGGTCACCACTCCATCCGGGCTAGCCAAAATGAGGCCTGCCCCGCTTGCTTGAGAGTTTGACGCTCCGTGTACATGAAGGATCCAGTCATTCCCTCCCTCCCTGGTTTCGACGCCCAAGGGGTTTGCATGGGATTAGTCTAGTTGCTCTTCTGCCCAAGTGCACTCGACCAGGAAATCCGCTAAGACTTAAGACTTCATAGCTGACCTAGGTCGAAACGATAGGTCAAACTCTCCCAGCTAGAGCGCCCACTTTGCCAGTCGGCCAGAAGTATCAGGACGAGAAAGGATTGCCTTGAGCAGTTGGTCGGTGACCACCACGATCGGGTGAGCTTGAAAGTAGGGCTTGAGGCACTGGGCGGAGACGATCAATGCGAAAATAATCTTCTCAACTCTCGAGTATCTGGTCTTCGCATTATGGAGCACTTTGTTGGTGTAGTACACTGGTTTTTATGCCCCATCGGTGTCCATGCAAACAAGCACGGAGCTGATAGCTTTCGGAGAGGCTGCGAGGTAGAGGAGGAGCTCTTCCTCCCCCCTTGGTTTAGACAACAGTGGCGAGATGGATAAAAACTCTTTTAATCCCTTGAAAGCCTCCTGGCACTCCCTCGTCCATTCAAAGCCATTGACTTTGCGTAGTGCCCTAAAGAATGGCATGCATCTTTCTGTAGACTTTGACAAAAAATGGCTCAATGCCGCCACCCTTCCAGTCAGACGCTGCACTTCCTTCTTATTGGCCGGAGACCTCATGTCTAGGATGGCTCGGATCTTATCAGGGTTTGTCTCAATTTCATGCCGTGTCACCATGAAACCCAAGAACTTGCCTGCTATTACCCCAAAGGCAACTTGCGGGGGTTCAGCCTCATCTGATACCGACGGAGGTTGCCGAAGGTCTCTGCCAGGTCAGCGATGTGGTCGGCCATGTGGACACTTTTAGTCAGCATGTCTTTCACGTACACCTCCATGTTACGTTCGATCTGGTCTTTAAAGATCTTATTCATTTAAAGTGTGAGCTCCCTTCTATCCCTTCCCCTTCTCTTTTTCATTTCCTCAAACATCTAACCTCCCCTCTCTGCCTCTCTCATTCTTAGGCTTTCTCCCGGTCCTTGACAAGCTCGGCCGCATCTGCCATGTCTACCTGACGCCCGACCATGCCATGTTCCTCCACAACCTCCTTGGCAGCGATGGCATCCAGTCCGTCGCCCAATTAAGGAAGGACTGCCTATTTCGGGACTACCGAATCTCCAGTTAGAACGCCGATCGCATTGCCTTCGCCATCGACGTTGCCCTCCTCCACCGCGCCCTCCCCAGTGCTGTCACGATCCAGTCCCAGGCTGGGGATGACACAGCTGCCATTCAGATAAAGCTTGTCAAGAAGCTCCCCGTCGGGTCTCACAATGCCGCGCCGTTCCTCACCTTCGAGACTAAAGGCCTGCGCTCTGCTGTTGTCCAGGACGTCCCCATCTTGAAGCCTCTCTCTCGGGCTGATGTTCTCTAGCTCCAGTCCGCCCTTGATGCTGCCCAGGATCTCCCCCGGGTCTCCAATCTCACCTCATTTTTTTTTCTAAATTATAAAAATCATTTTTTTTTGGATTCGCATTAGTTCATCTCTTGTTTTTTTTTTAATATGAAATTTTGTCTGTTTAATTAAGGATTTCCCGCATTTGTCTTAGCTTTTACTCGGAATCTAAATCCTTTTCCTCCCCTTTGGTCTGTGTATTGCTAACCAATTGAACCTTGAGGCTGGAATGATGAACCGGAACAAGCTAACCTTTAATATTTTGTTCTTTTGTATTTTGTTTGGTCTGCAGCCTCCAGCTCTGCCCCCCAGCTCACTCTTCATATGAGAAGCCAGCAAACAATAGGTAAACTTTTCACATTGTTGTCTCTCTTTATCTATACTCCTCTCTCTAATTTGTTCAAAGGAATTTTTGGAAAATAATTTACAAGTTCTCCCATTTCTTCCACAGCTAATATCAATGGGCTTGTAGCGTCTGCTTCTATTCCTCTTCTCCCCACTCTTGAGCAATGTAGGTCAGCAATAGGTGGGTTTGCTATCCCTACCTTCTTCTTTTCCTTGCCCCATAGATTTGACAAATTAGTTGTGCAGAGGTCTATCAAGTTACACTTAGCTTGGGCTATCACTTGGTTTGGTTGGAATCTTAATTCATTTGTTGATGCATGTTAAACAACCCACAAATAGGACTACTGCCCGCTTGCTGTTGCTACCCCACAGCAGCAAAAACAGATGGTTGGTGAACGCCTCTTCCCCTTGGTTGAAAGGCTTAAGGTGGTGTTCTGTTGCTTTTTGTTTCAATGAATAATTTGATGCTTTATCCGGCTTGTGTTTTCATGAATAACATTCATGTTGCCTCAAATTCTGGCATTAACTTGTTTTCTTTTGTATTGTTTAGTTTGATCTTGCTGCTAAAATTACTGGAATGCTGTTGGAGATGGACAATTATGAATTGCTTTTGCTGTTGGAGTCGCCAGAATCATTGGTTACGAAAATGGAAGAAGCAGTTGAAGTCCTGAAGGTCTCCAAGAAGAAAGTAGGTGGTCAAGAGTCTCTCCATCCCACCTACTTGTCAACTGAGGTTGCAGTCAACTGAGAGGAATGCAGATTATAAGAATGTCATTCTTTCGAATTATAGATCATCATTCATATTGTGTACTGAGGGCTTATGATTTTTATTACGAGTCTTTCTCCATTTTGCTGCTAGAGTTTGGAAGTTAGTGATGAAGGACAATTGACATAGTTTATCTGTTTTAGAATCTCTAGTTATTACGATTAATTGACTGTCTAGGAGTGAAGATTGTTTTCCTTTTTCTTTACTTATCACTGGTTACAGGACCTTTTATATTACTGGATTTTGCATTGACATATTAGGTGGAACCTCATTCTGTTTTCATGGATTATGAACCATTAAAGATTCATTTTTCAGTTAGTAATTGCTTGTTTATATTTGGGGCCTCATGTGGCATTTACATATGATGGCGATATTCGCTATGCTTTCATGGTTGTTTCTTATTGGGTCTCTTCAACTCTTCCCAGTAAATGAACCTGGGTGGCAAGTTGGTGTATTACTTTTCCAGTTCTTGCTGGTATGTTTGTGGGTGGCAGTAATGGTTGTATAAAATGGAGAGGCTCAAGAGCTGAATTACCACTATTCGCATCTACAGCCGAGTTTCTGCTTACTAACGTTCAAATGTTATGCCTACTTAAAATATTAAATAATTTAAAATAAAATAAATATATCTTTTCTATATGATTTTAGATATATTTCATAGGAAAAAAAGAAAAAAATATGTAAAAATAGTTAAATAATAATAATTTTTTTTAAAAAATTATTAAAAATTATTTTTTCCTACGATTTTGGGGTTTTTCGTAGGGAAAGAAATCATTAAAAATTATTACTAGCCAATTTTTCCCTATGATTTTAAAAAAAATTGTAGGGAAAGATGTGGATTAATTTTTTTTTAATTTTTCCCTACGATTTTGGGGTTTTTCATAGGGAAAGAAATCATTAAAAAATTTATTAGCCAACTTTTTCCTACGATTTTAAGAAATTTCGTAGGGAAAGATGTGGATAAAATTATTTTTTTGATTTTTGCCTACGATTTTGGGGTATTTCGTAGGGAAAGAAATCATTCAAATAATTATTAGCCAACTTTTTCCTACGATTTTAAGAATTTTGTAGGGAAAGATGTGAATAAATTTTTTTTTTGATTTTTCCCTACGATTTTAGGGTTTCTCGTAGGGAAAGATGTGGATAAAAAAATATTTATTTAAATTTTTCCCTATAATTTTTCATCTTCGTAGGTAAAAGTTTTTAAAATTTAAATTTAAATTTTAAATTCTAGTCACTCTTTCCCTACGAAATATGAACTTTTCCCTACGAAAAAAGTTCATAGGGAAAAGTTCTGATCTTTGCCTACGATTTTGAAAGTCGTAGGCAAAGGCTTTCCTGACGCATCTTTGCCTACGATTTTTTTTTTCATAGGGAAAGTTTAAAAATCGTAGGAAAAGGTTTTTCCTACGATTTTTCTATCTTTTCCTACGAAAAAAAATCGTAGGCAAAAGTCATGTTTCTTGTAGTGATACAAGTTGTCATGTAAAATTATTGCTACTTATTACAAACTAATATTTTCACAAAAAAAATGATGATTTTTACCACAAGTTTCTATTTTCACATATAATTATTTGTTATATGTCTATAATACTCTAAATTTAGTTTCATATGAAAGAAATGTGTTATATGCTTATAACTTAAGTCTACTTGCTATCCATTAATTTTCAATTCGAGTTTTTGGGATATGTGGTTTCGATGCTTATGAGTTAATTAGGCCAGCAGATGGACTCTTAGTGTGGAGCCGCCCTTCCAACGACTTGGCTCAGAGGTAAATTTTGTTGGAAATAATAAATATTAAAAACCTATAGAAATTGCTAAAAATTCAAATCGAAAAACTTAAATGCAAAATTTAAAATCAAAAGGAGATGAGAAACGTGCCTGGACCGAGGCGTATTATACACTATCCTAAGGACTAGTTTTCGCTCTTTTATGGAGGTTATAGGCGATCTATCCTCAAGGTACAATGATCTGACTCAATCCGAACCTTCTATCATAAGCATAATCGCGTAGAGATGCAACCCAACAGCTCCTTAATTTATATATCCAAAGAAAAAACTCAGTAATTAATAAAAAGTAAAAAAATAATTATAAAAAGAAGAGTTGAGGAAGTTTTTTGTTTTTTTTTTTTTTGTCAGTAGGGCTTTTGAGGCATGAGCGCCGCTTTCTTTTCACAATAGAATTTGAGGTAAAAAGAAGGATTATTACATTTAAATGTTGACAATCATGGATGCTTGAGTTTATTTATAGACTTAATTTAGGTAATCCACAATGGCTCATCCAATGATGGCCTTAAAAACCTAATAATCATTATCCCTAAAACACGTCAAAAACGACCTAAAAATCAAAATTTTTAGCTATTTTTGGCCATTCACAGTTGTTACCGCGCATCTATGTGAGCGTTCACTCAATGCTTATATGGCGAGCAGAACACTCGTACCTTCGGGAGTGGCTATTTGGCCCGCGTTTTCTACTGAGGAGCCCCCATAATTTTCTTTTTTTTTTTTTTACTCCGTAGCCCTCCAATATGCTGAGGAGCCCCCTTATTTTTATAAAAATCCTAAACTACCCCTCCTCCCAGCAGCCCTCCTAAGATTGCTATTTGGCCCCCCCTTCCCCCGCGTCCGACCCTTCCCATGTTGCTCGCACTCACCTCTCTCGCTCACGGCTTCCCGGCGGCGGCTTCCCCGGCAGCGGATCGCTCTCTTCGGCAGGTAAGGTAAGTCTTCCTCCTCCCTTTTTCCCTCCCTTCCTCTTCCTCCCTCCCTCCCTCCTTTCCTCGATATGTCCCAAGATGTTTTTTTTTTTTTTTGCCAAGATCCCAAGATCCCTCCCTCCTCGGCGTCTATATGTGTCCGACGGCTCCGCCCCCTCTCCGCCACATCTCCCCCTTCATCCTCTCATTTTTTTTTTAGCCTCCGTTCTCTGTTCGGCCCTAGTTGGCCGAACATAGAGTCTCTGTTCGGCCAACCAGAGCCGAATAGCGGGAATTCTGTTCGGCTCTTCTGGGGTGAACAAAACATTTTCTTCTGTTCGGCCCCTTGTGGCCGAACAGAAGAAAACTGTTCGGCAAATCAGGGCCGAACATGTTGAGGTTGTTTGGCCCTGTGAGGCCGAACAGAATTTACATGTTCGGCCACACAGGGCCGAACAACGCATGAACCAAAAAAAAAAAAAAAACGATGGGGAGGGGATGGCAACAACGCATGAATAAAAAAAAAAAAGATGATGGGAAGAGGGAAGGGGCTGGCGAAGGTAGTGGGGACGTACGAACTAAAAAAAAAAAAATCGACCAAAGAAAGGAAGGGGGGACTATTGAATAAGAAGGGTTATTTTGATCCAAAAGTTTTGAAGATAATTATGACATTTTTTTAGGTCGCGCATGGGGCTCCTCAGTTAAAAATGCTGGCCAAATAGAACAACCCTGTACCTTCCGCGAGCATTCGCAGGTGTCGCGAGTGGAATGCTCGCGAGCACCGCTCGCATGAATGTCCAAGAGCGTCTACTCGTGAGTATTCTTTTCTTTGTTTTTTTGTTAAATTTTTTTTATAAAAAGTTAAAAAAAAATATCAATAATTTTTTATAAAAATTTTAAATTTAAAAAACAATAAAATTAATATAACATACATGACATCTTATATTGCCGTGGATTCAATGCTCTTTGTCACGATGGATGGTGCACGCATATCGGACGAGGACTTAATCAACGCTGCAACAAGAACACACTATGACTTAATCCACGGATCGGAAAAGATAACATGTTTGAAAGAAATCTAATATCATCAATTGCTGAATTTGTTTGCCATTCAATACAAGTGGCCATAGAAGAGCCATCATTTCCTTCTACACAGTACTACGCCTCGTGAGGGGAAGAAACAAAAAGTCCAAGAACAATGGTGTAGCATGCTTAACATTTTAATATATCCCTTCTTTTGGTGAAAAATATTTAATATGCATTAGCACGCATGATGCAACAGGCCTAGGTTGACAAAAGAAGCTGAGTCCATTTTATCGTAGCACAAGTCACGTACATGCATGCAAACATATTATTTGTTCATGCGTCCATGTACACACAAACGTACAAAACTTAAAACTGAAAATAGAATAGACATCATCTTATAATACATACGGAAGAATGTACCATATGCATGTAATTATCATGAAACATATAGATACTTACTTGGATGCATATCTCTATATGGAGATTTATGGTATATACATTGCATTGTCTTATACGTAAAATATGCAAAAAAAAAAAAAAAAAAATATAATAAAATAAATTCTTATATAGATACGGTGGGTCGTGGCATGCGCATGCGGCTAATGGCCGGATTCGATGCATGCATCCGTGCATCAAAGGAGGTGCCTTCCTTTCAAATTTTAAGTTTGAATTTCAATATTCAAGTTTAATTTTTAAATCATATATTTGAAAATAAATTCAAGACCTTTTAAAAATTAAAAATAATTTCTAAAACTTTTGCACAACTCTTAAAGCAACAAAAAATCTTTTTTTCTTTAATTTTTATTAGTAAATTACAATAAAATCCTAGCAATTTCTAGTGAAGAGGAAAACTAGTCCTTAACTGTTGAAAAGCTGTGTAGAAATTGTTAGAAATTCAAATCTAAAAATTTAAATGCAAAAATTTAAAACCTAAAGGAGATAAGAATCGTGTCTGAATCGAGGCATGTTAGACACTGCTTTAAGGATTAGTTTTTGCCTTTTTGTGCAGGTTGTAGGTGAACTGTCTTCAAAGTACAACGATTCGGCTCAATCTGAATCTTCTATCACGAGCACCATCGCATAGAAATGTAACCTAATAACTCCTTCAAATGTTTTAAAAAAAATTAGTAATTATAAAATAATAAAAGAAATAAAAATAATTATAAAAGAAGAGATGAGTAAGTTTTTTTTAGCAAGGCTTTCGGGACACGGGCACCGCTTTCTTCTCATAGCAGAATTTGAGGGAAGGATTATTAGATTGGAATGGTAACAACTCTGAATCTTTGAGTCTATTTTTAGACTCAATCCTGACTTAAAAACCTGGTACCCCCCAAATCACATCAGAAATAGCCTAAAAATCAATATGTTTTTTTTGTCATTTTCGTTTGTCTGTGCGAGCATCGCAAGCGAAACACTCAGGTAGTGTTTGAAATAGGGGATAAGAGGGGATATCCCCTGGATATCCCCTCTTATTCTCAAAAGCTATAACTATAAGGGATAGCTGGGAATAAAGTTAACCAAAGGGATAATCCATGGTTAACCATGGTTAACCATGGGATATCTCCTCAATTTATTCCCTAGAGAATGCAGGAATAGCTGGTATCCCTTCAAATAAGAGTAAAAAAAAGTTATCCATGGATTTGCCTTTTTGCATTTGATATGATCAATGGGATAGTCAAGGGATATCCCTAGGGATAACCAGAGGATAAACTATATCCCGTACACTTATCCAGGGATAATATTTTTCTATCAAATACTACTCAGTGTGAGTTCACGGTCACGCCCATGAGCGTATGCTTGCGGGAATTCCTTCCTCTTTTTTTAATTTAATTTTTTTTAAAGAGTTAAAAGGTCAACATATCTAGCTAGCTTGTAGGCTTATGGCATTACAAAGTCACAATATATTTTTGTCATAAAAAATTTATAACATGCTATAACTTAATCTTATTATATAAATTATTTTATAATTTTGTTGGTTAGATAAAGATATCAAATAAGGATTTAAAAATTATAAAACTTTTAGCTATTATAAGCTTATGTGGCTAATGAGAGCCATGTGTAAATTAATGGCCAAAATTATCTAACGATGAAAATCGTTCAAACCAAGCAGCTTCAACTCCTAGGCAACCTCAGTTCACGAAGCAACCCAGCTCATAGGTGGCTCCTAGGCGGCTCCAGTTCACAAAGCAGCTCAAAGGCGGTCCCAGCTCATTGGCGGCTCTTAGGCAGCCCCGGCTCCCAGGTAGCCCTAGTTCACAAAGCACTCCAGAGATGGTCCCAACTCATAGGCATGTTAGACACTGCTTTAAGGATTAGTTTTTGTCCCTTTATGCAGGTTGTAAGCGAACTGTCTCAAAAGTACAATGATTCGGCTCAATCTGAACCTTCTATCATGAGCACGATCGCATGAAAGTACAACCCAATAACTCCTTCAAATGTCTAAAAAAAATTAGCAATTATAAAATAATAAAAGAAATAAAAATAATTATAAAAAGAAGAGATGAGTAAGTTTTTTTTAGCAAGGCTTTTGAGACACGGGCACCGCTTTCTTCTCATAGCTGAAATTGAGGGAAGGATTATTAGATTGGAATGCTAACAACCCTGAATCTTTGAATCTATTTATAGGCTCAATCCATGATGGCTTCCCCAAATCACATAAGAAATAGCTTAAAAATCAAAAAAAATTAGCCATTTTCGTGCATTACAAGCGGTACGCTCGCATGAGTTCACAGTCACATCCATGAGCGTATGCTTGCGGGAATTCTTCCTCTTTTTT
>UESW01002361.1:0-93908 GCA_900491605.1 Calamus simplicifolius | reverse complement strand
TGATCCCGATCGACGATGATCGATTAGATCGTTGCGATCAATTCGATCGGAGATGATCCGACGGTTGCGATCGATCCAAGCCATGTTCCCGATCGGGGATGATCGATCCGATGGTTGCAATCCATCCAATCGGAGACGTTCCGATGGTTGCGATCGATCCAAGCCATGATCCCGATCGACGATGATCAATCCAACAGTTGCGATCCATCGATCGGAGACGATCTGATGGTTGCGATCGATCCAAGCCATGATCCCGATCGACAATGATCGATCGGACTGTTGCGATCATCCGATCGAAGACGATCCGATGTTGCGATCGATCCAAGCCATGATCATGATCGGCGATGATCAATCCGACGGTTGCGATCCATCTGATCGGAGATGATCCGACGTCTGCGATCGATCCAAGCCATGATCCCGAACGGCGATGATCAATCCAACGGTTGTGATCCATCCGATCGAAGATGATTCGACGTCTGGATCGATCCAAGCCATGATCCCGATCGGCGATGATCAATCCGATGGTTGCGATCAATCCGATCGGAGACGATCCGACGGTTGCGATCGATCCAAGCCATGATCCCGATCGACAATGATCGATCGGACTATTGCGATCCATCTGATCGAAGATGATCCGATGTCTGTGATCGACCAAGCCATGATCCCAATCAGGGATGATCGATCCGACGGTTGCGATCGATCTGATCAGAGACGATCCGACGGTTGCGATCGATCCATGCCATGATCCTGATCGGCGATGATCGATCCAACGATTGCGATCCATTCGATCGGCGACGATCCGATGATTGCGATCGATCCAAGCCATGATCCCGATCGGCGATGATCGATCTGATCAGAGACGATCCGACGGTTGCGATCGATCCATGCCATGATCCTGATCTGCTATTATCGATCGAACGGTTGCGATCTATCCAATCGGAGACGATCCGACGATTGCGATCGATCCAAGCTATGATCCCGATCACGATGATCAATCGGACCATTGTGATCAATCCGATCGGAGACGATCCGACGTCTTCAATCGATCCAAGCCATGATTCCGATCGACGATGATCAATTCGATGGTTGTGATCGATCCAAGCCATGATCCCGATCGGCGATGATCGATCCGACGGTTGCGATCAATCCAAGCCATGATCCTGATTGGTGATGATCGATCGAACCGTTGCGATCGATCCAAGCCATGATCCTGATTGAGGCTACCATCGTGCTCTGTTATGTGAGCGAGGGACCCACAAGTTTTTGTGTCAGGACTTCCAATAATTTTTACAAAAAGAAGTGTTGATTAAAAAAATATATTGATCGATAGAAAACAACTGACCTCTTTCATTAATTAATTCAAGAATTGAGGTTATATACATATCATTCATGAATCATGCTACAACAAAACAAAACTATGAATAAAACAAAAATACATATGATCAAAAACTGGATGTAGTGGGCATCTCATGTCTGCAAATGGGACAAACATGGCTCTCCTCTAACCAATGAATGATGCACTGGCTGTGGAAGGTATGGGAGCACGGCATTTTGGTAACTTGATTCCCAACATCAAAATCCTCTAGGCATATAATGCACTGCTTCTCCCCCCAAATGCCCTCTCCTCCACCACGATATGGTGACGGCTCCAAATTGTTGATAAAAGATCTGCTCGCTGGTGTGGCACCAAATCCACCAAATCCATCAAAGCGTTGTAAATGATAATCATCCATGTACTCCTCCTCTTCTACCTCCAGAGGCGTATCCAGCATCCAGTCCGCCATGACTTCGACGTGCTCGGCAAGCCAACCGGGCAAGAAGAAGAAGAAGGCGCCGATGTCGAAGAATAGCTCGAGAGACGATCCGGTCGCTGTCCCTGCCGCGGCTTGCGATGCAAAACGGAGCAGTCGACCCCCGCATAGCTGCCGCTTCTTGGCATCGAGGTGAGACGCGACGATGGAGACGATGCTTGGTAAAGCTTCGGAAAGCGAGAGGATCAGGCTTCCCAGATGGAAGCGGAAAGAAATCACGTCAGAATAGACGGTGAAAACGCCCTCCAACTCATCGCAGCAGAACTCTGAGACACGAACATGAACGATCACCTGGCGTTGGCCTTGCTCTTCTCCATGGGCACAGAGACGTAAGACCGTGTCCCCGAGATAGTGAATCTCAGGCTCTGCCATCCCTTTCTTCTTGTTCTTGTGTTGTGTCTCTAGCTACTCAGAATCGAAGCCATATATATATATATGAATCGACGCGGGCTTGCTTTCCAGTTCCACCGACGTAAAACGGTAAATCGGTCGGTCATAACGGAAAAATAAATATAAATATAAATATACGTTCTTGATGATTCCTTTCAGCGCTACTGTTTTTCCGTTTTCTTTCCTTCGCCAGGCCTGTCTATGCCGTTGCATATTTAAATTCGAAAAGTTTTGATATAATCATTCATGGCTAGCATATCAGAATCCTATTGAATTTACAATTCAAAAAAAATTACTATATTATCATTGTTTTGATGGTTTAGGAATTGCCATCTAACAAACTTGGCAAAGCATTATTGTTTATATTCCCATCCAATGTTTGCTTAAAGATAATTGCTTACAAGGCAGCGCATAATTAGTTAATACAATAGCGCCATGTCTCCTTTCTACCGATTTTGAAAAATATAATGTATTATTATTATTTTTACATGAATGCGCTTATTGACCTATGCACAATTTCCCTCCATCATCAACTTCCACAAGACAAAAACATATGAGGGAAGTGAGAGAATCAAACTGAGAGAGTTGAAGCAAAAGTATTGAGCTACACTACAAGAAATCTTAAGTTCTATATGATAATTAAAATTGTTATAATAATAAAAAGTTGTAACGGAATCATCACATATACCCTTATCACTAAAAGTTTTTTTTTTTTTTTTTTCTATGACCACATTAGGAGATATATATATATATATAATTTGTTACCTGTGACAGCAATTACCATCACAAGAAAGAAATTTTGTGTCAAGTAATATTGTCATAAAATATTTAAAAATCATCCATATACTATATTTAAAAATCATCCATAAAAGAAAAGTGCCCTCTCCCAGGCCAAGGCTGCACTTGGCCGATCACAAAGGGAGACCCAACAATCCAACGCCAAAGCAGAGGAGGCAGAGAAGGTTCTAGAAGCCGTCCTCTCTGAGAGGGCCGAAGAGGAGGCCCGGGTGAGAAGGGCTGAAGAGGCTCTTGAAATGGCCGTAACCGAGGGCCGAGCCCAAGTAGAGAGGGCTGAGAGGGCTCGAGACGTGGCCATAGCAGAGGGCCGGACCCAAACCGAGAAGGCTGAGAAAGCCTTGGAGGCAGCACGAGCGGCCAAAGAAAGCAGTAAGCATATGAAGACAGAGCTACTCGATGCCGAAGCAGCCTGGAAACCGCCAATACATTAAGAAACACAGCCGAGGAGCGGGCGAAGAACGCCGAAGAAATAGCCCGGAGCTCTGATGCGCAAGTTATTGAAATGAAGGTAGCAGCGGTAGCAGCAGAGGTTGAAATTACTGAAATGAAGGCTATAGTGGCAGCGGCGGAGGCTAAAGCTGTTGAGGCAGTTGAAAACTTCCACCAGTCTGCCAGTTACATAGAAGAGCTAGCTAAGGCCACTACCTTTGCCTACAATGCGGTTTTCCAGGACTACAAGGACAAAGCGAAAAAGGTCCATAGTCTCGAAGATCTGGACAGACTGGACCCAGATGAGGATTTGGAGGACACATCACCAGAAAACACTTCTCCCGTCCGTAGTCCGTTAGCTGAGCCATGAGCAGTTCATTTTTTTTTTGTACAAAGTCCGGCTTGGGTCGGCAATTTTGTAAACTCTTTGCCATTAATGAACTCTTTTATCCATTCTTCACTTGATTTGCACGTAGCTAGCAAGTTTTCTAGCAAACAGGGCAACATGAGTAGGCCAGTGCGGGTCAATTTTAGAGAATAGTCAAGGCTGAGGCCGGCAAGTGTAGTTAGAAGTCTTGGATTTGACTGTTTAATTTGAGGACCCGACCTTAGCCCTAGGCTGACGCAAAGGCTAAGTGAAGGAAGTAAAGTGCCGATGCGAAGTCGATTTAGGGGTAGATATCGGGCTATAAAGTACCCGCAGCTTGGCTTGAGAGCTGGTACGGAGTCGGACTTGAATACCGACACGAAATCGAGTCAACGCATAGACAGTCGACTATGTGCCGATGCGGAGTTGGACTCACGCGTCGACGCAGAGCCGAGCTTTACGTGCCGACATGAGGTCGGGCTTAAGTGCCGACGCGAAGTCGGGCTAAAGTGCTGATGCGAAGTCGGGCCTAAGTGCCGACGAGAAGTCGGACTTAAGTACCAACGCAGAGTCTGGCTTCAAGTGCCGATGTGGAGTCTGGCTTCGGGTGCCGATGCGGAGTCGGGCTTGAAGTGCCGACGCGGAGTTGGGCTTGAGATGCTGACACGGAGTCGGGTTTAAGTGCCGATGCGGAGCCGGGCTTAAGCCGTCGGACTTGAGGTGCCGATGCGGAGTCGGGCTTCAGGTTAAGTGAAATTGCTCAGACATTTCCATCAGTAAGAAAATAAATAGTACTCCAGCAGACATGCTTAATCTAAAGACATTAGCGAACTACTGATAGTACCGACGCAGGTTGTCCGCGTTCCAAGTGCAAGGGATAGGCTTCCTGTCTAGCCCTTCGATCCGGTATGCTCCGCGATGAAGTACGTCGATGACCCGGTAGGGCTCTTCCCAGTTGGGAGACAGTTTTCCTCCTTCTGTAGGTTTGGAGACTTCGGCTCGTCTGAGGACCAGGTCGTCAGGAAGGAACGTTCTGGGGCGAACTCGAGCGTTGTAATATTTTGCGACCCTCTGTCGATAGGCGGCCATCCTGAGTCGTGCTTGATCACGGAGTTCGTCGACAAGGTCAAGGCTGGCTCTCAACTGATGGGGGTTGTTCTCCTCATTATACGATTGCGTCCGGGATTAGGGATGCCAATCTTCACTGGAATGACTGCTTCAAATCCAAACACGAGGCTGAAAGGAGTCTCTTCAGTGGGGGTTCGGGGCATCGTGTGGTACGCCTACAGCACGTTCGGGAGCTCCTCTACCCACCTTTCTTTGAAGTCATCCAAACGTGTCCTAAGCCCTTGAAGGATCGTCCGATTTGTTACTTCTACCGCTCCGTTTGTCTGGGGATGACCGACAGAGGTGAACCTTTGATATATTCCTAGCTCGACGCAGAATTCTTTGAAAGGAGCATTGTCGAACTGGCACTCGTTGTCGGTGACAAGTGTGTGGGGTAGTCCGAACCGGCAAATAACAGACTTCCAAAAGAAGTTCCTCACCTTGGCTTCGGTAATCTTGGCTAGCGCTTCAGCCTCCACCCACTTGGTGAAGTGGTCGATGGCGACGAGCAAAAATTTCCGCTGACCAGAAGCCAGAGGGAATGGTCCCAAAATATCCATTCCCCACTAGGCGAACGACCATGGAGCTGTCAGGGGGCTCAGTTGAGAGGTTCACAACCGTTGGATGCTAGCATGCCGCTAACAACTATCGCATTTTCTGACCAGCTCGGCTGCATCTTCCCGCATGGGTGGCCAGTAATAGCCTTGGCGTAGGGCCTTGTTTGACAGCGCTCTGCCCCTCAAGTGGTTTCCGTAAATACCCTCATGGATTTTATGGAGGATGTAGTCGGCGTCTGCAGGACCAACGCACCTGAGGAGGGGATGAGAGAAAGACCTTCGGTACGATTGCCCGTCGAATATAAGGAACTTGTGCACTCGCCGTTTGAATAGCTTGACTTTAGCTGGGTTGGTTGGAAGGGTACCAGCAGTGAAGTATTGGATGTAAACGTCCATCCAGGAAGGCTCTTGGTGGATTGGCATGGATTCTTGGCTTCGTCGATGCTTGGGGTTTCCAGATGCTCTACGTAGGTTCTTTCCAAGGTTTTGCCAGCCGAAGTGGCTAACCAGGACAGAGCGTTGGCTCTGGTATTCTTCCTCCGAGGAATGTAGCTGACGCTAAAGTGGGCAAAGGGAGAAGTTTGTGACTGCACCATTCTTAAGTAACGGGACATAGTAAGATCCCGCGCTTCGTACTCCCCCTTGATTTGGTCAGAGACCAGCTGAGAATCGATGAGGGCTCTAAGGCATCTCACCCCGAGCTTCCGAGCCAATCTTATCCCTGACAGTAGGGCTTCATATTCAGCTTTATTGTTGGTGGATGGAAAAAGGAAACAGAGGGCGTATTGGTCACCACTCCATCCGGGCTAGCCAAAATGAGGCCTGCCCCGCTTGCTTGAGAGTTTGACGCTCCATCTACATGAAGGATCCAGTCATTCCCTCCCTCCCTGGTTTCGACGCCCAAGGGGTTTGCATGGGATTAGTCTGGTTGCTCTTCTGCCCAAGTGCACTCGACCAGGAAATCCGCTAAGACTTGAGACTTCATAGCTGACCTAGGTCGAAATGATAGGTCAAACTCTCCCAGCTAGAGCGCCCACTTTGCCAGCCGGCCAGAAGTATCAGGACGAGAAAGGATTGCCTTGAGCGGTTGGTCGGTGACCACCACGATCGGGTGAGCTTGAAAGTAGGGCTTGAGGCACTGGGCGGAGACGATCAATGCGAAAATAATCTTCTCAACTCTCGAGTATCTGGTCTTCGCATTATGGAGCACTTTGTTGGTGTAGTACACTGGTTTTTATGCCCCATCGGTGTCCATGCAAACAAGCACGGAGCTGATAGCTTCCGGAGAGGCTGCGAGGTAGAGGAGGAGCTCTTCCTCCCCCCTTGGTTTAGACAACAGTGGCGAGATGGATAAAAACTCTTTTAATCCCTTGAAAGCCTCCTGGCACTCCCTCGTCCATTCAAATCCATTGACTTTGCGTAGTGCCCTAAAGAATGGCATGCATCTTTCTGTAGACTTTGACAAAAAATGGCTCAAGGCCGCCACCCTTCCAGTCAGACGCTGCACTTCCTTCTTGTTGGCCGGAGACCTCATGTCTAGGATGGCTCGGATCTTATCAGGGTTTGCCTCAATTTCATGCCGTGTCACCATGAAACCCAAGAACTTGCCCGCTATTACCCCAAAGGCAACTTGCGGGGGTTCAGCCTCATCTGATACCGACGGAGGTTGCCGAAGGTCTCTGCCAGGTCAGCGATGTGGTCGGCCATGTGGACACTTTTAGTCAGCATGTCTTCCACGTACACCTCCATGTTACGTTCGATCTGGTCTTTAAAGATCTTATTCATTAGCCTCTGGTAAGTGGCTCCCGCGTTCTTTAGTCCGAACGGCATCACCTTATAGCAGTATATCCCCTTCTCAGTCACGAATGAAGTAGCTTCCTCGTCCGCGGGGTCCATCTTAATCTGGTTATATCCAGAAAAGGCATCCATGAAGCTAAGGGTCTCGTGACCTGAGGTAGCGTCCACGAGCTGATCGATCTGGGGCAAGGGGAAGCTGTCTTTGGGGCACGCTTTGTTGAGGTCGGTAAAGTCTACGCACATCCTCCAGCTCCCATTGGCCTTGCGGACCATCACGACGTTGGCCAACCAGTCGGGGTAGTAGACTTTCCAAATGTGGCCGGTAGCCTCCAGCTTGCGTATCTCTTCGTCAATGGCTTTCTGTCGGTCTGGGGCGAAGCTTCTCTTCTTCTATCGGACTAGCCGGCACCTCGACTTAATGTAAGTCGGTGGGTGATTACGTCCTCAGGGATGCCGGGCATATCAGATGATGACCAGGCAAAGACGTCGGAGTTGGCACACAGGAAAACAAAGAGTTGATCGCGCGCCTCCTCCGGAAGTAGTGCCCCGACCTGGATGGTTCTTATCGGATCTTTCCCCAAGGGGAAGGTCAGCAGGTGCTCGGCTGGCTCCCCCCTCCTTTTCAAGTCTTGAGGGTCGGGCAGTTTGGGCTTTGTTGCCAACACAATCTCTTGTGGACTGGGGCTAAGTTGTAATAGAGCGGTAAGGGGTTCCGTTCCCCCCTCATCTCCCGACTCCTTCGTGGGTGGGGAACTTTACAAGTAATCTTTTGGTAGAGATAACAGTATTCAGCAGGTTCAAACCGGGTCTCCCCAAGATAGCATTGTAAGCCAGTAGGATCCGTACCATCAGGAAGTTCATAAGAACCATGCTCTGACGCGGCGGAGTCCCGGCCATGATAGGGAGGGTGACTTCCTCCTCAACCCTGACGGAGTCTCTAGTGAAACCCATCAAGGGAGTGATGACGGGTCGAAGAGAGCTTCTAGGCAAATCCATTCTAACAAAAGCATCGTAGCTCAAAACATCTACTGAACTTCACTGTCAACCAAAATTCGTTTTACAGGGTGTTTTGCGATCGTCATAGATATGATGACGCTATCATCATGCTTATTTACTACCCTATCTAGATCCCTTCTAGAGAAGGAAATTACAGAATCTTCTCCCTCCTCTCGCTGTCTTTTAGAATTACTACCTGCCTCCCATGAGATCATGGCTACCGTCTTCTCCGTTGGGGCGTTATCCACTCTAGCCTAAGGTGCGGGGGGTGCCGACGGGCTGGGGCAGTAGGGTTCCCTCTTCGGACGAACTTGCCTAGATGGCCTTGCTGAACGAGCTCTTCGATTGCCTTCTTCAACAGGTGACAGTCTTCAGTGTCGTGACCATAGTCTCTGTGATACCGGCATTAGAGTTCCTTGCTGCAAGGAACCCTTGGTCTCATGGGCGGTGGACGCCGAAGGTAGGGCTCATCCTCTATTTCTAGCAGAATGTGGGATATCGGAGTGAGGAGAGGAGTGAAGTGCTCTTTTGGAGCCAACACTTGGGGCCGGTTATCTGCGCGATGGGGCACTCGGGTTTTCTAGACCGCGCCCCAGCGAACTCCGAAGATGCTGGTTTCTTACCGGACCCTTTGTCAACCTCCAACCTGGAGGAGTCTGCTTCATCGGCGCGAATGTACTTCTACGCCCGGCTCAACAATTCGGCATAAGAGTGAGAAGGTTTTTTGTCTAAGGAATAGGCGAACCTGGAAGGACGGAGTCCCCGCTTCAAAGCCAGTGTGGCTATGGAGTCCTCCATGTTGTATACCTCCAACGCAACTTCCTTGAACCGAGACACAAAGTCCTTCAGGGTTTCACCGCTCTTCTGCTGGATGGCGAACAGGCTGTCAGCCACCCGGAGGATCTTTCGGCATGCATCAAAGTGGGCCAGGAAAGATCGCTCAAGTTGTCAGAAAGAGTTGATACTGCGTGGTGGTAAACTGGAGTACCACACACGCGCTGCCTTCCGGAGCATGGCCGGGAAGGCGACACAGAGAAGAGAGTCCGTCGCCCTCTGGACTTGCATGAGGACCTTATAGCTCTCCAGATGATCCAGGGGGTCCGTCGTGCCTCGTACGGGTCCAATTGGGGTAGATAGAACCGGGGTGGGACCGGTTCTTCCATGATATGACGAGAAAGCGGGAGGCGGTAATCATAGTCCGTCCCTTGGGGGTTGGTGATCTTGCGGCTAAACTCGTCCAACCGTTGATGGTACTCCTCTAGCCGTCGTGCGGCCCAACGAGCAGTCTTCCTATTAGCGCCTTCTTCTAAGGATCCAGAAGATGAAGAGGGGGAAGACTGCCGGTGCAAGGGATGTATGTGCCTCGTTTCCTTCTCACCACGCCATCTGCGAGAGCGGTCGGAGTGGTGGGAAGGAGACCGTCGCCGCTTAGAGGCCTTCCTGTGACGAGGCTTTGGGGACGAATGGTGGGAGGCCTCCGGAGGGGTCCTGCCATGAGGCTAACCAGCTCCATGACCCTCCTCATGAGGCAGAGAGGGCTGAGGTGGCAAAGGCATGGCAGCGAAGCAGTGCTCCTGCAGTCCCACCACTTTTGCAAGGAAGAAGATGGTGGTTACGCGTGCATAGGAAGCTTCTACCAGCCAGGCTGCGGAATGTCTCCAGCGGGCTGAGCAATCAGAGGCCAACCTCTATGTTCTGCCTCCTGCACCACCATAGGCTAGCCAGTCCGATCGACTCGATGCCCTGACTCATCAAGTACAAGATCTGATGCTGCCCCCCTTCCTGGCGCATCAATCTATTGCTGCCAAATCACTCCTGGGATGCGTCGGGTGAGAGATGGGCTTCTTGTGCCTTCAGAGGAATGGTTGGATTGCCTCCTTCAGCCGGAAACCTACAAGAAAAGTCCCGGGCCGTGGTTCCAGCGGGGACCCTCTGACGCTTAAGTCAGCAATCTGGAGAACAGGGATTTTGTTTAATGAGAGAGTAGAGATCAGTCCCCCGCATTGCAAGCTAGGGTCCTTTTTTTATATCTGTCCGGGGTCCCTTTTACCCCTTGTAGTTAGAACCGTCGAATCCCCTCATTTGTTAGGATAAGCTCTATGAACGGCAGGCGGGTGTGCCATTGCTGAGTGGGCACCGTAAATACCGGTAACTATATGGTGTGTTGGTAACTGCCCGTGATTCTGGCCATAAAAGGCGGGCAAGCCGTGCGGTAGTTTGTGTTTCAAATTACTGAGTACGGTACTCGAAGTTGGCTCTGCGACACTGGGTTGAGAACGTGAATACAAAGTACCGAGGCCGGAGTTGGGGGCCGAGGCGGGGTCGAGGCCGAGGCTGGGGGCCGAGGCCAAGGACCGAGGCCGAGGCCGGAGCTAGTGGCCGAGGCAAGGCCAAGGCCGTGGCTGGGGGCCGAGGCCGAGGACTAAGGCCGAGGCTGAAGCCGGTGGCCGAGGAGAGGCCGAGGCCGAGGCGGGGAGCCGAGGCTGGGGGCCAAGGCCAAGGACCGAGGCCAAGGCGTGAAGCCGAGGCTGGGGGCCGAGGCCAAGGCCGAAGCCAGTGGCCAAGGCGAGGCCGAGGCGAGGAGCCGAGGCTGGGGGCCAAGGCTAGGCACCGAGGCCGAGGTCGAAGCCGGTGGCCGAGGTGGGGAGCCGAGGCTGGGGGCCAAGGCCAAGGACCTATACCGAGGCCAAAGCCAGTGGCCGAGGCGAGGCCGAGGTTGAGACTGAAGGCCGAGGCCGGGCACCGAGGCCGAGGCCGAAGCCAACAAAGGCCGATGTTGGAATCGAGCTGTCAAATTATAATCTGACTTCGAGAATTATGCAGGGTGTTATGCTATCGCCCAGAGAAGTGATCAGCCACATCAGTCAAGGACCAAGCATATCTCATTTGCTACTTGTTGATAACTACCTTTTACTGTCTAGAACATTCCCATCTGATTGCAAAGCCATGAAAAGTATAATTTCGAACTATTACCTTCACTCTAGAAAAAGGTGAATTTGAAAAATCATAAGTTCTTTTTAGCCTAAGAATCCCTTGTGTCCTTGCTGCTTGACTTCGGTCTACCTTGGGAATCTAAAGAGTCCATTCTTTAGGCTCCTATTTGGGTATTCCAATGAAACCAGGTCATTTATTACCCGAAGACTTTTGACCAATTAAAGAAAATTTATGGCTACGTTAGATTCATGGAAGTGGAAAATGTTGTCCTTCATTCGAAGATGTACCTTGATTAGGTTAGTGTTGTGTGCTATTTCTGTCGATATTATATCTCATCTTATCATTTCTACCTCATTCTTTTCTTCTTGGTTTTATAGAACCATCGAACAATTTTTATGGGGTCATAATTATGGGAGTTGGACTTGGTATCCTTTCCATCTCTTCGTGATGGACGACACTCTTAAGTAAGGTTATTAGAAAGATTGTGTTGCAACCAAATTCTCTTTTATTCTGATGAATCTCTTATAAGTACAACTTTTGTAGCTCCTGGCTAGATTATCATCCTATAATGACTTCATCATTGTTATGAAAGTCTATTTGCAGAGCATCTAGGTTAATTGCTGATGATTTTAGGTAGTCCATTGATAATAAGAAATTAGTTCGATGGAATATGGACCCATGGTTCTATAGTCTACCTTTGATTTATACTCCAACTATTTATGATTTGGCTTTTGGGACTTAGGCTCCATTGTGGCATCACAATAATTCTGACAAAAGGCGATGCTAAAAAGATTTTTTCCGATGAGCATCAAAAAAAATCATCCATATGCTTCAAAAAGTATCAGCAAATGAGAAGTGAAGACAAAATTTTTCAATGCTTTTTAAAAGCGTCAAAAAACTTTGATGCTATTTTGCATCGGCAATATACATTTTGCCGACGCTTTAAAGCATGGGATTTGAATAATTTCCTGATTTTCTATTAAAATGTCAATATCCTGACTTTCTATTCCCTTTTTTTTTTTTAACTAACAATCTTCGAGCTATGGACACGCGTAGTTATTATTTATTATAGTTTTGACTTTCCAGACAGGATGATTTAGTGGATTTGATCGAGGTTGTATTTGGGAGCTTGAATTTTCTTAGTTAATGGGTCACTTCTACCTTTTTCACTCAAGTATATGGGCCTACATTACAGGTGTCCCCTATCTCGACATCTTTTCATATTATGTTTTGAGATGCTTATTTAGTCTTTTCATGGGGCTGCTTCTCAGGGAATTATTCAGGGTGTTAGATAGTGTTGTAATTGAGCCAAGTCGCTCACGAGCTACTCGAGGCTTGGTTCAATAAAAGCTCGTTCGTGTTTGGCTCGTCATATAAACAAGTCAAGCTTGAGTTTCATTTTAAAGCTCGTTTGATAAACGAGCCAAGTTTGAGCATATGAGCAGATTCGATTAGGAGCTTGTGAGACAACTTGATTAAGAGCTGTGAGACAGCTTAATTAGAAGCTCGCGAACTGACTCGATTAGAAGAAGCTCATGAACAAGATGTTCTTTTATCTTCTTTATCTTTTCATCCTCTCTGGCTGCTCTTTGGATTTAAGAATCGAACTTTTTTTTTTTAATTCCTGAGCCGAGCTTTAAATAAGCTTAATTTGAGTCGAGCTTGAAATGAGCTCAATTCAAGCTCGAGCTTGAAATGAGATTTTTCTGAGTCGAACTTGTCATGCTTTCTAATCATGCCAAATGAGCGAGCTCGAGCTGAGCTTGAGTCGAGCCTAAGCTTTTTATAATCGAACTCGAGTCGAGCTTGAATAGGGTTTTTCAAATTTAAACAAGCTCGAGCTCGAGCTCGAGCTCAAGTATCTGTTAACAAGCTGAGCTTGAGCATGGAAAAGCTCGGCTCGATTCGGCTCGATTATAGCCCTAGTGTTAGGGCTACTAGAACTAGGTCGTGGATCAAGCATATCTCATTTGCTACTTATTGATAACTACCTTTTACTGTCTATAACATTCCCATCTAATTGCAAAGCCATGAAAATTATAATTTCGAACTATTATCTTCAATCTAGAAAAAGGTGAATTTGAAAAATCATAAGTTCCTTTTAGCCTAAGAATCCCTTGTGTCCTTGCTGCTTGACTTCAGTCTACCTTGGGAATCTAAAGAGTCCATTCTTTAGGCTCCTATTTGGGTATTCCAATGAAACTAGGTCATTTATTACCCGAAGACTTTTGACCAATCAAAGAAAAATTTATGGCTAAGTTAGATTCATGGAAGTGGAAAATGTTGTCCTTCATTGGAAGATGTACCTTGATTAGGTTAGTGTTGTGTGCTATTCCTGTCGATATTATATCTCATCTTATTATTCCTACCTCATTCTTTTCTTGGTTTTATAGAACCATCGAACAATTTTTATGGGGTCATAATTATGGGAGTTGGACTTGGTATCCTTTCCATCTCTTCGTGATGGACGACACTCTTAAGTAAGGTTATTAGAAAGATTGTGTTGCAACCAAATTCTCATTTATTCTGATGAATCTCTTATAAGTACAACTTTGGTAGCTCCTGGCTAGATTATCATCCTATAAGGACTTCATCATTGTTATGAAAGTCTATTTGCAGAGCATCTAGGTTAATTGCTGATGATTTTAGGTAGTCCATTGATAATAAGAAATTAGTTCGATGAAATATGGACCCATGGTTCTATAGTCTACCTTTGATTTATACTCCACCTATTTATGATTTGGCTTTTGGGACTTAGGCTCCATTGTGGCATCACAATAATTCTGACAAAAGGCGACGCTAAAAAGATTTTTTCCGATGCTAATAAGCATCGAAAAAAATCATCCATATGCTTCAAAAAGTGTCAGCAAATGAGAAGTGAAGATAAAATTTTTCAATGCTTTTTAAAAGCGTCGAAAAACTTTGATGCTATTTTGCATCGGCAATATACATTTTGCCGACGCTTTAAAGCATGGGATTTGAATAATTTTCTGATTTTCTATTAAAATGTCAATATCCTGACTTCCTATTCCCTTTTTTTTTTAAACTAACAATCTTGGAGCTATGGACACGGGTAGTTATTATTTATTATAGTTTTGACTTTCCTGACAGGATGATTTAGTGGATTTGATCGAGGTTGTATTTGGGAGCTTGAATTTTCTTAGTTAATGGGTCACTTCTACCTTTTTCACTCAAGTATATGGGCCTACATTACAGGTGTCCCCTATCTCGACATCTTTTCATATTATGTTTTGAGATGCTTATTTAGTCTTTTCATGGGGTTGCTTCTCAGGGAATTATTCAGGGTGTTAAATAGTGTTGTAATTGAGCCAAGCCGCTCATGAGCTACTCGAGGCTTGATTCGATAAAAGCTCGTTCGTGTTTGGCTTGTCATATAAACAAGTCGAGCTTGAGTTTCATTTTAAAGCTCATTTGATAAACGAGCCGAGTTTAAGCATAGGAGCAGATTCGATTAGAGCTTGTGAGACAACTCGATTAAGAGCTCGTGAGACAGCTTAATTAGAAGTTCGTGAACTGACTCGATTAGAAGCTCATGAACAAGATGTTCTTTTATCTTCTTTATCTTTTCATCCTCTCTGGCTACTCTTTGGGTTTAAGAATCGAACTTTTTTTTAATTCCTGAGCCGAGCTTTAAATAAGCTTAATTTGAGTCGAGCTTGAAATGAGCTCAATTCAAGCTCGAGCTTGAAACAAGCTTTTTCTGAGTCGAGCTTGTCGTGCTTTCTAATCATGCCAAATGAGCGAGCTCGAGCTGAGCTTGAGTCAAGCCTAAGCTTTTTATAATCAAACTTGAGTCAAGCTTGAACAGGGTTTTTCAAATTTAAACAAGCTCGAGCTCGAGCTCGAGCTCAAGTATCTGTTAACGAGCTGAGCTTGAGCACTGAAAAGCTCGGCTCGATTCGGCTCGATTATAGCCCTAGTGTTAGGGCTACTAGAACTAGGTCGTGGACCAAGCATATCTCATTTGCTACTTGTTGATAACTACCTTTTACTGTCTATAACATTCCCATCTGATTGCAAAGCCATGAAAATTATAATTTGAACTATTATCTTCAATCTAGAAAAAGGTGAATTTGAAAAATCATAAGTTCTTTTTAGCCTAAGAATCCCTTGTGTCCTTGCTGCTTGACTTCAGTCTACCTTGGGAATCTAAAGAGTCCATTCTTTAGGCTCCTATTTGGGTATTCCAATGAAACTAGGTCATTTATTACCCGAAGACTTTTGACCAATCAAAGAAAAATTTATGGCTAAGTTAGATTCATGGAAGTGGAAAATGTTGTACTTCATTGGAAGATGTACCTTGATTAGGTTAGTGTTGTGTGCTATTCCTGTCGTGTTGGCCCAGATGACAACCCAAGAGAGGGGGGGTGAATTGGGTTCTTAAAAAATTTAACCTCTTTAAAAAAATTGTTTGCTTAAGATGAATGAAAGTAAATGCAATGCAAATATAAAGCACAATCAATGAGATAGAGATAGAGATAGAGACAATAGAAGCACGACAAACACAAAGATTTTATAGTGGTTCGGTGTATCCAACACCTACGTCCACTCCCAAGATCCACTTGGGTCCACACTATAATCTCCTCGATTACAGCCGAGTTGTTTTACAATCTCACAACCCAAACTTGTTGTTTTACTCGGGATCACAACGAACCCAGCCGGTTTTTCGGGCTCACCAGCACACAACACTAAACTCAAGCTAATCTAGCTTGACCCGAGGTATACAACCTCCACTAGTTCAATCCCTTTGATTGAACTAGGCACAAACAAAAAGAATATAGTTTTTCAAAGATACACAGCTCCTCAATGAGCAAATATTCAAAAATAAGTAAACAAGTTTAGAAAAGCCTGATTTGAAGTTATTTGGCTTTGAGCTTTTCTTCTTTTCTTCTTTTCTCTTCTCCCTTTGGAATGATGAATCAAGCCTCAGCTTTAATCCCTTACAGTCGTTGCAGTTGAGAAGATTGGAAATGGAAGAAATAGAGCTTTTACTTCAATTTGGGAAATCCACCGATTTTTGATTTGGGCGCCTTGGATTCCTCTTTGAGCTTTTTGGAGTGGAAGGATTTGAATTTGAATGCTTTTCTCTTGGATTTCAGGCTCAGGGTTTCTCGGATTTTTGATTTGAAATTTTTCTATTTTCCATTCTCTTTTTCTTCTTTTTTCTCTCCTTTTCAAACGGGTGTTTTTTCCCCTTTTTATAGATTTCTTTTAATCCGTTTTAGGAAGGAAACTAGCCGTTGGAGTGTACCTGAAAAAAATATATCCGTTAGAAATTAGGTAAAAAGGAAATATTACCGTTAGAGCTGATCTGGCATTTTAAATTTTTGTCCCAGTCAGGTTGGAGTCGGCTCCAGATCGTTTTACCAAAAATAAAAATTTCCGAGTTCGTTGAGGAGTCGGCTCCAAAAAGTAAGTGTCGGCTCGCCATCGTCAGGTGTCGACTCCAGGATGCTCAAAAAACAAGCGTTCTATCCCCGCATCGGAGTCGGCTCCAGACACTGTAAGTGTCGACTCCGAAACTCTAGGTGTCGGCTCCGAAACTCTAGGTGTCGACTCCGGATCGTATCAAAAATCAGATTAAAATTGAATTGGCCATGGGGTCGGCTCCAGATTTTCTAGGTGTCGACTCCAAGCTCTGAAACTTTGAAATCTCTGATTTGTATTTGATTCAAAATTCATTTCTTAATTCCTTTAAATTGATCAAATAAATTTAAGTCCTGAAACACTTATAAAATCCATTAGTAATCAAATAAATATACTCAATTCCTTTATTAATCATCAAAATCAATAAATGGATCAACAATCTCCCCTTTTTGATGATTATAAAAACATTGAGTATATGCATATAATTCTTAAATTAAAAAATTATCAAGGAAGTGATCTTCACGAGTAAGCTCCCCCTGAATAAGGTAGCTCCCCCTATGAAGTTCAAATTATTCTTCCTCTTACTTTACATACTTGGTACTTAAGATATCTTTATGCATAGTCAAATCAATTTGATTATTAATCCACATCAATTAAATAACTCAATATCATATTAATCAATTAACTTCATTAATGTTTTCATATTAATCAAGAACTTGATTTTTCATATTAAACAATTAATGCAACATAACTTTCTCCCCCTTTAATGCAATTAACAATATAACTTTCTCCCTCTTAATGCATATACAACCATAATTCTCTCCCCCTTTTTTGTAATCAACAAAAAGGTAAAGAATATTTCACATTGCATCAAAAGATAATTTTCATTGCATCAAAAGATAATTTCATTTCAACAAAAGTCAAGTATTACATAAAAAAGCTTTTTATTACATCAAAATACTCATTCATCAAAATATAGCCTTCATTACATCAACATGTAAACTACATCAAAATATAGCCTTCATAAACTTCATTACATCAAAATGTAAACTACATTTCATCAAAATTAAACATTCATTACATTAAGATATCAACATTAAACATTCATTACATCAAAAGTTCTTCCTCACTATTCTTGTTAAATGATCTACAATATTTTTTATTCCATCACATTGAAGCTTAACATAGTCTTTAAGTCTCTCATCAACAAATGTGCAAGCTGTTAAGATTTTATCTTGAAACTCGGCGTTGCACCTTGAATAAGTTTCACTATCTCCACAAATCTCTTTAAGTTCTTCAAAGATGTTCTTCAAATCACCACTTAAAGATTCTGCAGAGGAGTTGAGAGTTGATTCAATTTTTGCAATCCGATCATCAAGTGAATAAAGTGATTCTTTTATATTCATGAACTGACTGTCAAACTCATCCTTCTGAGCAGCAAACAAACTTTTTAATTGCTCTATTTGAAGGTCTGAGAATCCAGCTGAAGAAGTGGATGGTTGATCATTAACATGTGCAGGTGCAGGAGCAGGAGCATGAATGGGACTCCTAGGCTGTGGAGAAGGAACCCTAACTGATGGTCCAGCCTCGCAAGGCTCAGAAACTCTCGGCACAGGGGCTCTCTCATCAAGGTGTCCTTTCCTATCCCACTGTCCATTCACTTTAGCAAAACCCATCCGATGCAATGTTGCCAAACTATAGTAGTCGGTGTGCCTCAGGTTCTTAGATGGTTCATTCTCTTGAATTACAACCCCTTGGCTCCTGAAAACCATAGTAAGTACAATACCATACGGTAGGGATGATCTTCTCTTTCCTTCAGCTTCCGCCATATAAAATATCATCATAGCTGCAAGGTTGATTGGCTATCCAGTCAAAACACTATCCATAACAACAATGTCTCGCTCCGAGACATACTCAAACCGACCGGTCTTCGGAAACAAAATTTTACTGCAAATGTTGTGTAATAATCTCAATTCCAAGGGTAATTGATTAGCTCTAATCTCCTCAAACTCTGTCACTTCCCTTCCTAACATCCTCGAAAGAGCCGCTGACCTATCACTGTGCATGTCAGCTGCTAAACCGGTAATTGAGATGCTAAGGAGGTTTCCAAGCTTTTGAAAAGTAAGGTGTATCCTCTTATTTCTTACTGAGCTAACTAAACCGCCATCACCTCTAGCCAAATTAAAATAAAATTCTTTTACTAAGGCTGGATAAGTGGGAACATCAAGAGAGCAGAGCTTATCCCAGCCCATTTCCTTTAATTGCCTACCGATTGAGAACCCCTCGGTTTCAAATAGGTCAAAATCAATCTTTCTCCCATTATGATAACCCTCCCAGCTAAGGTATCTACCTGAGTGGAAGAGGTGTTAGGGTTGTCTGAATCCGTGGACGAATCACTGCTTGGAGTCGGCTCACGAGCGGGACGACGCACGGACCATTTTCCCGTGGTTACCGGCGCTCCAATCACTGATTCCCTCCTTTTGGGTGCCATTAGATCTTTGGAAGTTTCGATTTGGATGGAATTAGAGGTGGGAAAGTTTTGGAAGAATTTTGGAGGAGTTTGGTTAGGATTTGAGAAGTTATGAAATGATGAGGTGTCGACTCTGCCCTAATAAATCAATTTTGGAATCCCAGGTGTCGACTCCCGCAAAGTCGGGTGTCGACTCCAAATCGCTAACACAGTCAGCGCTCGAACTGGAGTCGGCTCCACTTATACGGGTGTCGGCTCCAAGGTCAAGGACCGAGAGCGACACAGTCAGAGGTGTCGACTCCTCATTCTGAGGTGTCGACTCCAAAGACAGTTTTAGAAAAAAATAATTGAGATTCAAATGACTGAAACTTGTCAAAAAGAGTTCAATAAAAATTTCAAAAAATCTTTGAAATATCAAGGATCAAATAGCTCAAATGACTAGATAATTTGTCCTTAAAATTGTGAGAGGATTTTCAAGAAATTTATAGAAATCTAGATTCTCATTCCTTAGGGTTTCAAAATCACTCTAAAGGGTCACATATTCCTAATTCACCTCTAAGATAACAAAATCTTTCTTCATTCAAGGGTTTTGTAAATATGTCAGCTAATTGTTCCTCTGTATTAACATATTCAAGACAGATTTCATTATTAGCTACATGTTCTCTTATGAAATGATATCTAATTTCAATGTGTTTTGTTCTTGAATGTTGAATTGGATTTTTAGTCAAATTTATTGCACTCGTGTTATCACATCTAATTGGTGTTTTATCAAGGGTTATGCCATAATCTTCAAGTTGCCTCTTAATCCAAAGGATTTGAGCACAGCAACTTCCAGCTGCAACATACTCTGCTTCAGCAGTAGATAATGCAACCGAATTTTGCTTTTTGCTAAACCAAGAGATTAAGTTACATCCTAAGAACTGACATGCACCACTTGTGCTTTTTCTATCTAATTTACATCCAGCATAGTCAGAATCAGAATATGCAATTAAATTTAAAGTTGAGTCTCTAGAGTACCATAAACCTACATTTTTAGTTCCACTTAAATATCTTAAAATTCTTTTTACAGCAATTAAGTGAGATTCTTTAGGTTCAGATTGAAATCTAGCACATAAACATACTGCAAACATAATATCTGGTCTACTAGCTGTTAAGTAAAGAAGAGATCCAATCATACCTCTATAATATTTTTGATCTACTTTCTTACCATCTTCATCTTTGTCCAATTTGCACGAAGGACTCATAGGAGTTCCAAGTGGCTTGATTGACTCCATTCCAAACTTCTTGAGCAGTTCTTTTATGTATTTGGCTTGATTGATGAAAATTCCTTCTTTGCTTTGTTTGATTTGAAGTCCTAGGAAGAAGTTGAGTTTTCCCATCATACTCATTTCAAACTCACCCTGCATTAACTTAGCAAATTCTTGACATAACAAGTTGTTAGTAGCACCGAATACAATATCATCGACATATATTTGTACTACTAATAAATCTTTATCTTTTCTTTTCAAAAATAATGTTTTATCAACATTTCCTCTTACAAAATCATTTTCAATTAAAAATTTACTTAATATTTCATACCAAGCTCTAGGTGCCTGTTTCAAACCATATAGTATTTTGTGTAATTTAAAAACATGATTTGGAAATTCATGATCTTCAAAACCAGGTGGTTGTTCAACAAACACTTCCTCATTTATAAATCCGTTTAAAAATGCACTTTTAACATCCATTTGAAATAAATTGATATGCATATGACATGCAAATGCAAGTAATAATCTAATTGCTTCAAGTCTAGCTACAGGTGCAAAAGTTTCATCAAAATCAATTCCTTCTTCTTGATTATATCCTTTTGCAACTAATCTAGCTTTGTTTCTAATTACTATGCCATTTTCATCTAATTTATTTCTAAATACCCATTTTGATCCTATAACAGAATGATCTTTAGGTCTATCTACAAAAGTCCAAACATTATTCCTAGTAAATTGATTTAATTCTTCTTGCATAGCTAACATTCAATTATTATCTTTTTCTGCTTCTTCAATAGTTTTAGGTTCAATTTGAGATACAAATGCAAGATGATTATTGATGTTTCTCATTGATGATCTAGTTCTTACTCCTTGAGATGGATCACCTATAATTAATTCTCTTGGATGACCATAGGCATATCTCAATCTCTAGGTAGATCTATATCATTATGATTTGCATCAACAACATCAAACTAGGAGAATCATTATCTTTAGCTTCTTGTTCATGATCTAAAGATACATCTATATTCAATTTTTTAATATCTCTTTCTAGAATGTTTGTATCTTCCTCATCATCAATCTTTTCAGAACTTGATGCTAAAGATTCATCAAAAATTACATGAATAGATTCTTCTACAATTAAGTTTCTCTTGTTAAATACTCTATAGGCTTTACTAGATGTTGAATATCCTAAGAAAATGCCTTCATCAGATTTTGCATCAAATTTTCTAGATTATCTTTGCCATTATTATGAATGAAACACTTACAACCAAATGCATGAAAATAATTTATGTTTGGTTTTCTATTATTCCATAGTTCATAAGGAGTTTTCTTAATGATTGGCCTAATTAGAGCTCTATTAAGAATGTAGCATGCCGTGTTTATAGCTTCCATCAAAAGTATTTTGGTAGGTTGCTTTCACATAGCATGGTACGGGCCATGTCTTCTAAGGTTCTATTTTTCCTTTCAACTACTCCGTTTTGTTGCGGTGTTCTAGGTGCTGAAAAATTATGATGAATGCCATTTTCTATGCAAAAGTTTTCAAATAAATAATTTTCAAATTCAGTGCCATGATCACTTCTTAGAGACACTATGGTGTTGTTTTTCTCATTTGTGACCTTCTTGAAGAATTCAGAAATAATGGAAAGGTCTCATCCTTATGAGCTAAAAACAATACCCAAGTGTATCTAGAATAATCATCTACAATCACAAGACCATATTTCTTTCCTCCTAGACTTGTGGTTCTAGTAGGTCCAAAAAGATCCATGTGAAGTAGTTCAAGAGGCCTAGAAGTGGAAACAATATTTTTAGTTTTGAAAGAATTTCTAGTTTGTTTTCCAAATTGACATGCATCACAAATTTTATTATTTTCAAAATCTAGTTGTGGAAGTCCTTTTACTAAATCCATTCTAATTAATTTTGAAATAAGGTGTGTGCTTGCATGACCTAATCTACGATGCCACAACCAACCAATCTCATTCATATTAGCATTATTAGCAACTAAGCAATGATTACTAGTAGACAAATTGTCTAAATCAATCAAGTATACATTGCCATTTCTATTTCCAATAAAAACAATGCTATTATCAATGGGATTAGAAACTGTGCATATAGAAGATTCAAATGATACTTTAAAACCTTTATCACATAATTGACTAATGCTAATTAAATTGTGTTTCAAACCATTAACATATAAGATATTTTCAATATATGGAGGGAGTTATTTGAATGTTACCAAACCCCAAGATTTGGCCTTTGTCATTATCACCAAATGTAACTACTCCTCTTTTGCTTTCAAGGGTGATGAATTGATCCTTGTCACCCGTCATGTGCCTTGAGCAGCCGCTATCGAGATACCACTTTCGCTTTGATCTTTTGACCGCAAGACACTCCTGCAAAATAATTAAGTCTTATATTTAGGTACCCAAGCCTTCTTGGGTCCTTCATAGTTAGTAGCATAAAAGACTATTCCTTTGGGAACCCATATCTTCTTTCCTTTATTATTTAACTTCTTGTCAATTTTCTTAAAATTGCATTCAAAACTTTGTGTCCCTTTTTGTTACAGTAATGACATGTAACATTATCATTGTTTTGTTCCTTTCTAAAAAAGTTTTTGATAAATTTTTGCTTTAAGTTAGGTCTATAACCTAAACCAGTCTTATCATATATAGCTCTTTGATTACTTAACAATAAATTAAGTTTTTCAGAACTATAAGTGAATTTATCAACAATATTTTTATATTTATCAACTTCCTTCTTTAGTTTATCATTTTCATTGAAATTGATTCTTTTTCTTTTGACAGATTTTTATTTTCAGATTTCAGCATTTTAGTTTCATTATTAAGATTTTCTTTTTCTTTAATGAAAGTTAAATTTTTGTTTATCAAAAACTTATATTTCATTTCAAAACTTTGAAATCACCAACAAGTTCATTAAAAGCATCAAACAATTCATCAAAAGCAAAGTCATCACAAGGATTTTCGAAACTTACCTCACTGTCATCGTTTGCCATAAAGCAAATGTTTGCAACTTCCTTTTGATCTTCCTCTGAAGAAGATTCATCACTATCACTCCAGGTTGCAACATAGGCTTTCTTCTTCTTCTTAAAAGTTTTTTTCAGTTGAGGACAATCATATCTATAATGCCCCGGTTTCTTATATTCATAGCAAATCAAGGGCTCTTTCTCTTTGTCCTTGTCCTTATCTTTTTCTTTTTATCCTTCCATCTTAGCTCCAAATTTCTTTTTGTGGAAGGGTTTCTTTCTCCTCATGAATTTTTTAAATTTTCTTGCTAGAAGAGCTGTATCATCATCATCATCATCATTTTCACTACAGCTCTCCTCACTTTCAGCAGCCTTAAGAGCTATGGTCTTTTTCTTTTTCACATCCTCTTCTATGTGCTGCTTCATGGTCAATTCATGGGTCATTAGGGATCCTAGAAGCTCCTCTAAGGGTAAGGTATTGAGGTCCTTTGCTTCTTGGATTGCTGTCACCTTCGCTTCCCACGTTCTTGGAAGTGACCTGAGAATTTTGCGAACAAGTTCAGAGTTAGAATATGTTTTGCCTAAACTTTTCAAACCATTTACAATATCAGTAAATCTAGTGTACATGCATGCTATAGTTTCAGTTTGTTCCATGCTAAATAATTCATATTTGTGCACTAGAATATTGATCTTAGATTCTTTAACTTGATTGGTACCCTCATGGGTAACCTCTAATCTATCTCAAATCTCCTTTGCGGAATTACATGTAGAGATTCTATTAAATTCATTAGCATCTAAAGAGCAATACAAGACATTCATGGCCTTAGCATTGAGCTGTGCCATTTTCCTATCATTATCATTCCAATCCCTTTCGGGTTTAGGAACAATAGTGCCATCAACAATGTGTGTGGGTGTACTAGGTCCATTAGTTATAACACCCCATAATTCATAATCAGAAGCTTGAATGAATATCCTCATTCTTGCTTTCCAATATGAATAGTTGGAACCATTAAACAAGGGAGGTCTATTCGTAGAATGACCTTCGGCAAATGATCCAACTTGAGCCGCCATTTGGATCTTTAGCTCTTGATCGTGTGATTAAATTCAAATGAGCACTTGCTCTGATACCAATTGTTGGCCCAGATGACAACCCAAGAGGGGGGGGGGGGTGAATTGGGTTCTTAAAAAATTTAACCTCTTTAAAAAAATTGTTTGCTTAAGATGAATGAAAGTAAATGCAATGCAAATATAAAGCACAATCAATGAGATAGAGATAGAGATAGAGACAATAGAAGCATGGCAAACACAAAGATTTTATAGTGGTTCGGTATATCCAACTCCTACGTCCACTCCCAAGATCCACTTGGGTCCACACTATAATCTCCTCGATTACAGCCGAGTTGTTTTACAAGCTCACAACCCAAACTTGTTGTTTTACCCGGGATCACAACGAACCCAGCCGGTTTTTCGGGCTCACCAGCACACAACCCTAAACTCAAGCTAATCTAGCTTGACCCGAGGTATACAACCTCCACTAGTTCAATCCCTTTGATTGAACTAGGCACAAACAAAAAGAATAGTTTTTCAAAGATACACAGCTCCTCAATGAGCAAATATTCAAAAATAAGTAAACAAGTTTAGAAAAGCCTGATTTGAAGTTGTTTAGCTTTGAGCTTTTCTTCTTTTCTTCTTTTCCTCTTCTCCCTTTGGAATGATGAATCAAGCCTCAGCTTTAATCCCTTACAGTCGTTGAAGTTGAGAAGATTGGAAATGGAAGAAACAGATCTTTTACTTCAATTTGGGAAATCCACCGATTTTTGATTTGGGCGCCTTGGATTCCTCTTTGAGCTTTTTGGAGTGGAAGGATTTGAATTTGAATGCTTTTCTCTTGGATTTCAGGCTCAGGGTTTCTCGGATTTTTGATTTGAAATTTTTCTATTTTTTGTTCTCTTTTTCTTCTTTTTTCTCTCCTTTTCAAACGGGTGTTTTTTCCCCTTTTTATAGATTTCTTTTAATCCGTTTTGGAAGGAAACTAGCCGTTGGAGTGTACCTAAAAAAAAATATATCTGTTAGAAATTAGGTAAAAAGAAATATTACCGTTAGAGCTGATCTGGCATTTTAAATTTTGTCCCAGTCAGGTTGGAGTCGGCTCCAACTTTTTAGGTGTCGGCTTCAGATCGTTTTACCAAAAATAGAAATTTTGAGTTCGTTGAGGAGTCGGCTCCGAAAAAGTAAGTGTCGGCTCGCCATCGTCAGGTGTCGACTCCCGAATACTATAGGTGTCGGCTCCAGGATGCTCAAAAAACAAGCGTTCTGTCCCCGCATCGGAGTCGGCTCCAGACACTGTAAGTGTCGACTCGAAACTCTAGGTGTCGGCTCTGAAACTCTAGGTGTCGACTCCGGATTGTATCAAAAATCAGATTAAAATTGAATTGGCCATGGGGTCGGCTCCATATTTTCTAGGTGTCGACTCCAAGCTCTAAACTTTGAAATCTCTGATTTGTATTTGATTCAAAATTCATTTCTTAATTCCTTTAAATTGATCAAATAAATTTAAGTCCTGAAACACTTATAAAATCCATTGGTAATCAAATAAATACACTCAATTCCTTTATTAATCATCAAAATTAATAAATGGATCAACATGTCGATATTATATCTCATCTTATTATTCCTACCTCATTCTTTTCTTGGTTTTATAGAGCTATCGAACAATTTTTATGGGGTCATAATTATGGGAGTTGGACTTGGTATCCTTTCCATCTCTCCGTGATGGATGACACTCTTAAGTAAGGTTATTAGAAAGATTGTATTGCAACCAAATTCTCTTTTATTCTGATGAATCTCTTATAAGTACAACTTTGGTAGCTCCTGGCTAGACTATTATCCTATAAGGACTTCATCATTGTCATGAAAGTCTATTTGCAGAGCATCTAGGTTAATTGCTGATGATTTTAGGTAGTCCATTGATAATAAGAAACTAGTTCGATGGAATATGGACCCATGGTTCTATAGTCTACCTTTGACTCATACTCCAACTATTTATGATTTGGCTTTTGGGACTTAGGCTTCATTGTAGCATCACAATAATCCTAACAAAAGGCAAAGTTGAAAAGATCTTTCCCGATGCTAATAAGCATCGAAAAAAAATCATCCCGATGCTTCAAAAAGCGTCAGCAAATGAGAAGTAAAAATAAAATTTTTTGATGCTTTTTAAAAGCGTCGAAAAACTTTGATGCTATATTGCGTCGGCAATATACATTTTTCCGATGCTTTAAAATTTTCTGGCTTTCTATTAAAATGTCAATATCTTGACTTCCTATTCCCCTTTTTTTTTTTTTTTTAACTAACAATCTTTAGAGTTATGGACACGGGCTTTTCTATGTTAAATAATTAAATTAAAAAATATTTTAGGAAAAAATATTAAAGGCGTAGTTATTATTTATTATAGTTTTCTTTTCAGTATTCTCATTAGATCGTTTAAGCAATATCCATTATTTGGGTTGCGAGTAGCTTATAATCGGATCATAAAAAGTGTGCAAGATTATTTCACCATTTGGGCCTGCCATCTTTGCTGCCTTGTGGCTCCGTGGTAATCAACTGTGACTTTCTATTAATATCTTCTTTAGCAATTTTTATGCTTTCTATTTTGTTCAGACGTTTCTATTTTTAGCTTATCTTTATTTTTCCTTTTAATGGCTGAACTTCATCTTGCCTGCTGCACCTTTACAATGTTGGTTAAATATTCCATATTCAGAATAATGGCACGCCCACACAGTGAACTGGAATCATATTTATTATTTATATGTATATTTTATAATCATTTTTTATTTACATTCTTATAATTACTTGAAATTATGTGTGTAACTTTTCAAATTCTTATTTACCTATATGTCGATATAAATTATTTCTTTTTATGCGCCTTTCAAGTTAAAGATATTAATTTATAAGAATATATATATAGTTAGAAAATTTTTGAGGATATAAATGAAATTTTAGATGCCTATAAGGATATATATGTAAAAAGAAATGATCATAAGGTGCTATTTGCTTCATGGTAATATTAAATTAACAAAAATTTATATTCTTGATAAATTTGCATTTGATTATTGATTTCTTTGAAAAATTATTGCATTTATTTCATAATAACAAAATATATTAATTAATTTACTATGTTTTTTAATTTTATTTGAATTTTATATAACTTTTACTGGAATATAAAATATTTTGATAAAGATCAAAATTTATTATATACTGATTTTAGAAATATTATATATTTAAATATTATAAATATATAATATAATATATAAATACTTAGTAATATATATATAATTTAATACGCATGAAGATCATAAATACTAATAAATTAAAGTTAATATTTATATGTTATTTTATAAATATATAACAGTATCTAAAATATTAAATATTTTATATTTATATTAAATTTAATATGAATATATATTATATTATATATTAATACTATGTATAAATATATTTAAATATTTAAATATTATCTAATGTAAATTAAATATATAATTAGACTAGATTTTATTAAATATTTATGAAAATTAAGAGCATAATTTGAGTTTATCATATTTTTGTAATCTCGAATATCCACCTTCTATTTAGGAATTGAATTACTATGATTTATGTTAAAATTAAATTACCAAAAATTAAATATTATCATCCAGGTTATCACATCTAATTGCCAAATATCTCATCCACGTGGTAATTTATAGCACATGGTAGTCTTAAAATTGCCAAATAGCCCATAAAAGCATAAGGGTTAGTAACAAATTATTAAAGAATATATATAATTTCATAACTTATAAGGGTACCATGACTAAAGCATCGACTTGCGAAGTATTTATCTTATGGCATTTGAAACAACAAATTTATTCTAGATTCCTTTTGGAAAGAACTACTTTTGATTTTTTGACTTCTTTATTTATGGTCCACAATGGTTTAGAAAATGTAGATGTGGTTGGTTGAGTAGAGATATGTAGTTGATTGCTTACTCTCATAACTTGGAAGGATAAATGTTTATGTCTCCAAGCAATGGTCTTCTCCAATCGTATTGCTTGGTGAAAGACCTAGTCAAAAGTTTCTAATTGATATAATGCTCACTCACCTTTGATGTTGGCTCGTAGGCCATGTTAATATCTTGCCTTAATTGCTTATCTTGATTTGTAATGCCATATCTGCTGGTTAACTCATTGAACTACTTTGTGTATTTAGCTACCGTCAACGAGCCTTGCTTAACTTAAAATAATTTTTTTATAAATTTGCTAGTGATGTTTATAGGATAGGTACTTTCTTTAACATGATCCAATTCCAATTTCAGGTTCCAATCATTCAGCTAGGGCCAAAGCTAATAAGCCTTCAATCCATCAAATGTGACCAAAACACTGACCAGCTAGCCTAGCTTGAGTTAATAACAATAGTTGATATAGCTGTAATCAAGTTATGCTCTTGCTGGCAACTGCAACTGTGAGATTTATAATCAATAAAGAAACCAGTGAATAGGTTTCATATCATTATTTCAATTATTAGATCATAACATTACTAAAATGTGTACATGATGATGAAAATATCTGCCATTTTGTGGGGTCTTAGATCGGCAGCACAGTGACGGACGTGCGCAATTGCAATTTCTAGGTAATCATATTACTCGCATACCTGACAAGGGATATATAATTTAAAGGACCCACAACAATAATTTCCAGGATAGTCTACTTAAATTTCATAGCATCAAGACACATGTAATCCTATCTCAAGGGTTGTTGATTGTACATCAAAAATCTATTAATGTCCAAATTATAATCATTGAGATCATCCCAATCTAGTGTGCAATCTGGAGTTGAGTTATCCAATCATGGATGTTGGGGTTATTTCAGTAATTTCAAATGCATCATTGGTAGTATCATTGACTGGACCAACAAAATGCTTACATTGACTCAAATTTGTACTTTTCTTTTCTCTTTTTTTAATTAAAATTTAGCTTTCAAAAATACAAAACGAATGATAGATAACATTGCTAAAATGGCAGCATGGGCACATAATCCCCCTCGTGAAGTATCATCTTCAATGCTCTGCAAACTCATCATCCGAGGTGGTAGTTATGGTGTTGCCCAATCCATCGCCCATCCTCTCTTGTTGTGGTTGATTGTTGGTACTAGCGCCATTGTTTGGACTTGGCATCCCCAAGATTATTGTTGCTGATCATCATTACCATCAACGTTCAAATTGATGCTACAACAACAATTTAGATTTGTTATCCTCAAATTCTGCTGTTGTCGATGATCATCGTTGAAAACGCGAGTATTGATGATGCTACTATTATTTGCACCTATCATCTTCAAAATCTGTTGTTGTTGATGATCATCATTACTGAAAACATGAGCGCTAGTGATGCTGTCGTTGTTTCGACTTCGAATCCACAAATTCTGCTGTTGTTGATCATCATCCCAAGTAATGCATCCTTAGATTATGTTGTAAGAGGTTGTTGCCTAGATGTAGCAACCCAAGGGAGGATGAATTGGGTTTCTTAAAAATTATTTAGCAAGTATGTGCACTTAACAAAAATCAGAATTTAATTACAAATGATGTGTAGTGAAGTAAAGAGATAATAGAGACAATCAAGCAATCACAAATACAAGAAGGTTTATAGTGGTTCGCTGCCAACCCAGCACCTACGTTCACTCCCCAAGACCCATTGAAAATTTCACTCTAATCGTTTCAAATGATTACAACCCTAGCCTCTCCGGCTAGCAACTTATTTTCAGGTACAAGAAAGCCTAACCCCTAGCCTTCCGGGCTAGTCCTCTTGTTTATGGGCACAAGGAAGCCTTACACAACCTAGCCTTCCGGGCTAGCCTCTTGTTTACGGGCACAAGGGGGCCTTATAATCAAACACAAGAATAGCAAGGTTTAGTTATTAGAAGCTCCTAAAAGAAGCAAATAAAACAATGAAAGATCACTTTGCAAATTTTGAAGATTTTGGCTTCTTCCTTAGGATAAGCTTTAAGGAATGAATGAAGCCTTCTTGTGGTTGTTGAAGCTTTGGATGATGCCTTTAATAAATTTGAACTTCTCTTTGAAAGCTTCTTGAATGCACCGGATCTCTTCTTTAAATACTCTCAACCACTTGAATAAACACTCCAATAACTCTTGTAATGATTCTCAAATGAAAGCACAACAATAACTCCTCACAAAGATTTTTAACAAGATTTTCACTCTAATTCTCACACGATTTTCTCCTCTAATTTTTACTCTTTAATCTCCTCTCTAATCTCCTTTAAAAACATTGTTAGAGGAAGTATTTATATAGCCATTTCAAAAATCTAGCCGTTGAAGAACCGTTGAAAAAAATGGATGAAAATGGGCAACCAAATATAACCGTTGAAGTATTTTTCCAAAACTCCAGTTGATTGGATTTGATCCCCAGTCGACTAGATTTGAAAATGGATCGGTCAGAAGAAATATTCGTAGCAATCCAGTTGACAGGATTTGATCCCCACTCGACTAGATTTGAAAATGATCTGCCAGGAGAAATAATCATAGCAATCTAGTTGACTAAATTTGATCCCCAGTTGACTAGATTGAATAATGGTTCAGCCAAGTCACTAAGCAAATAAATCTAGTTGATTGGATTTGATCCCCAGTCAACTATATTGAAGCATGGTTCGGCCAATTCACTGCACATAACATCTAGTTGACTGGATTTGATCCCCAGTCAGCTAGAATCTGCTCACGGTTTTGGGATGCAAGCAACTTTTAATAGGATTTACAAGATTGCCATTGACTGCATTCAGTGGGATTTACAGGATTGCCATGCAATGCTTTGAAAAATAATTTTTACATGATAAATCATCAAAGATTTAATCATTTGAGAAATGAATGATCAAAAATAATTTTTACATGATAAATCATCAAAGATAGATTTAGTCATTTGAGAAATGAATGATCAAACATTGAAGAACCATGATAAAACATTTGGACTTGATAAAGCATTTGAAATACAAATCCATTAGCTTATTTGAAAATATTTTTCACTTGAAAATTTGAACCATATTGGTCTCATGTTATAAGAAACAATTTTAATACAAGAGTTCATACAAAATAGTTCTAGTTATTTGTAAAGCAAAAGTCCATTTGAAAAATTGAAATATAGGTTCATTGTAATGAATACTCTTGAAAACATTTGGACTTGAAAAGTTTGCCCACATTACCTTCATTTTACCTTTGTAATTAATGCCTTTCTTTTGATTTGTAGAGTAATTCAATTTGAAGTAACATCATCTTCTTGATGATTCACCTGAAATTTGTTTGACTCAATAACAAGATTATTAGAATTATACTTAGTTGTTTTGTATTTATCAAAATCAATATGAGGTTAACAGAGGTTATCACTGCTAACAATGCAGATTCCAATGATGTTGGAAGGATTTGTATTTATCATCCTCAACTTATGCTCGTCATAGCCATGAACAATCCATGGTGGGTGCTGGCATGTTACATCTTATTCTGACCATCCTATTATTTTTGCAACAGTGGTGTTGATTTCTTTTTCACTTTTGTTGGTGCAGGTTAGTAGTAGAGGTGGTGTAATCATTGACTACGCATGGGAGCTGTTGATCATTGCTTATGCCCATCCCTGAATTTTGGATACTGCAAAGCACTATCTCCTTACCTTGGTCATCAACTGGAGAATCAAGGGATCGATATTCGTGCATTATCCAAGAAGTGGCCACGGGCTTGCTTTCTTTCTTTGTTGGCAATACGAACTTAAGATTAATCATTTTTGTTCGATGACAGCATCATCATTGTAGATAAAGATACGCTGATAGCTAGCATGCCATGTATCATTTTCAGTACCACGCAGCCTATCGTCGAAGGCGTCGGAACGAGTTGAAGCAATATATTGTATTTCTATCCTTTTCATGCTTGAATTCAACTGCATCCATACATGTGTAAGAATTAAATCAAGTTAATTATTGAGTAAGCTTTAGCATGCTAATTAATCTCCTTGTTGCAATAAAAAGCATGTAAAAATTTATTAGATAGATAATTATAACAAAATATATGCATATAAAGATGATTGATAAAATTAATAACTAAACTTACTTCTAAGATTCCATAGCTCCGTAGCATATACATCGATCTCGAGTATAAAATTGGAAAAAAAAAAGGTTGCTTTCCTTGTACCTTGGGATTGAGAGTATTTTATTGCTAAGTTCGAATGTGAACTCGGCTAGAATCTCCACCCCAGGCGTTATTGTCATTATCCCTCTGTCCTGCAATATATATATATATATATATCAACTACAGTAAAATATAATTTTCGTATCGTATCGAATGAATAACGAAAACTTCGCTGGATCTATATATTCGTAAGAAATCTTTTAACAAACCTCTCGGTCTCTTGGACTCCCTTACTCTATTTTCTTTTTCTAGTTCACTGAAATCTTTATATATATTTATATACAATTGCCAGTAACCCTTTATTAGAATAATCAAATATTATATTATAAAATAATGATAACATAGGTTTAGCTGGGCTGCAAGTAACATTCGATTCTGAACCGTTGGATAAAGATATTTTTTGTCTCTAAATTTTTTTTAAGTTAGAAGTCCTCGTCTCATCACAAAGAACGAAAAGGTTCAAGGGATTAAATTGATGAGAGATGAGGCTCAAGCCTCATCCTCTCATTGAATCAAGAAGGATCTGTAGAGCAAAGACAAAGAAAGTGATGAAGATAGGGGAGTTACAAGTTCGGATTTGTCGCTGGAATGAAGGAAGAAGGCGGCGATTTCACGTTTTTTTTTTTTTTTTTCTTGCTCTGCTTCCCCAAGAAACAACCGTTCATAATCTTGATTTCCAGCAACTATTACAAATGCGATAAAAAGATCATTTAACGGTGGAATGGAAGTGAAACAGAAGCTAATGCTTACCAATTTTTGAATCGTTTACTGGATAAAATGTGGAACAAGAGGGCAGAGAGTTCTTCCAATTCTCTCGAGTAAAGCTAGCTTCTTGATCGAAGAACGAAAAGGTTCGATGGATTAAATTGATGAGAGATCGGATAAGTCTCTTCCTCTCAGTCTTTGAATGAAGAAGGACTCCGAAGAATGCCTTTAAATTGATGAAGGGTGTCGGGCGATGGGTTTGGACTGAGGGCGTTGGCTAGCTGAATGGGGAGAGGGGGAAGACGAACTCTTCTCTTTTTATCTAATGGGCTGGACTTGAACCAATGGGCCAGCTGGTTCAAGTTGGTTCAAGTCGTGGTAGAATTCCACCGGAGATTGCTGTCTAAATGATGTTCTTGGAACGACACGGAGTGAGTGTTATTCGTTGGCTTTATGTTCCTTTGTATAGTGTTTGGATGTTCTATTTCTGATTAGAATAGGGCCTTATTCCATACTATTTTCTTAAACAGGCAAAAAAAAAAAGGTGATGAGCCCCATAGGAATTGGTATTCTGATTAAACATCCTTATTCTAGAATTCGTATTCCATGCTCCCCCATAGAATAACTCTATTTTCATTTACCGTATTTCAAGGGTAGTGGCTAAAATTTTTTTTTTGACCATTATCCCCTCTATCAAAAAAATTTCGTGATATTAAGGTAGTGTTTGATAGCCCAAAAGCTATCCTTGGATAAATATACGGGATAGCATTTATCCAAGGGATATATGAGGGAATAAGCATTTTTTTAAAATTACAAGTCTGTCATCAAGGGATAACTTTAGTTGTTCTAGGTTCCCTAGGGAATAAGTTCAGGTTATCCCTTTTGGTTAAATTTTTTCAAATCTATCCCTTCTAGTTATAGCATTTGGGAATAAGGAGGGATATCCCCTCAAGAAAAAAAAAAAAAGACATTAGTTCTTGTTTTGTATTGCATGAAAATCGAACTACATGGGGCAACTATTATTAGTTGTAGATGGTGTTAAAATATTCCAACTTCCATCACTCCTAAGAGAAAATTATGAGAATGCAACAAAGCTAGTGTTAAAGTATATGTTTAGCCATAGAGTTATTGGTGAATCAACTACAAGAAAATGACTTATTGGTAAATTAATTAATCGTAATACATATCAAAGTCACCGTAATAAGTTATTACGATGATACTACATTCGACGTAATAAGTTGATGTCGTAATAACTAAAAATATTTTCGTCGTAATAAATAACATATTACGACGAACAATATCATTGCTATATAGTTTAATTATTTTTAATAATATTTTAAAACTATATTATGATAAACTATTTTGTCGTAATAAGATCATGTTACAACAAAAATATATCGTCGTTATAATTTTTTAAAAATATTTTTAAAATATATATTACGATGAGTTAATTACGCCATAATAGCTACCTATTATGATAAAATTATTTTACCGTAATAACCTATTATGACGAAAAGAATATCACCGTAATATATTATTTTGGCTAAACATTTTTGCCATAATAAGTTTTTATTTTATTTTATTTATTTTACATCTATTACAATAATTTAATATAATATTAAAGCAATGATACTAGAAATAATTTTTTTGCTTCAAATTTTTTACAAAAAAATAAATAAAAATTTTCTTTCATTTCAGTAAAATTATCATATATTTTTTTTAATAAAATCTTTAAGTATAACAACAAAAATAAATTTCATCATTATAAATTATTTATAGCGATGAAATTTGAGTTTCATCATAATACTTGGAAATAAAAAAATATTTTTTTAATAAAATTTAGAAATAGACATATAATACCATTTTATAACGATAAAAAGTATTTGTGTCATTAAAAATACTTATTACTTACTGCGCATAAATTCACTGTAATAAGTCCAAACTATATTATGATGAATTTTTTTTATTTTTACCATTATAAATAAACATATAGTAGAAAAAATTATATCATCAAAATAAATTCGCTGAAAAAACTTCTCCTTTTTGTAGTGACTTCTCAAATACTACCTCAAGATCCATTTATAAAACCATAAGATATATTCCTTCAAATAATGCCACTATAGCATCTTTTTTTGTTAGAAAATCATAATTATTTTCCATTTATAGAACAAAATAATGATAGGACAATGTTGTCACCATATCTAGGGCTATGGAAATTCAAGAGATCAATGCTCTTCAAAGCATAAAGAAATGTGTTGTTGCCATGTCCATGACACCAACACCATAGTACCTAAATTGGCTCATGCATTTTTCCTCGTTAAGCATAAAAAAGGTACAAGATAAAATAATTATTGACATCAAATTCAAAATAATATTAAAAATATAGAACTACCTAAGGCCCGACCAGCCTGTGCTCATTTAGGGCTTGTGGATATTAAGTACAATTATCCTTCTAGCTCAAATAAATAATACTACAATAATTTTTGGTTTTAGCGATGCCCGTTAGCGACACCATAAATAGGCGTCATTAAATGCGATAAAACAGCTATGTCAAAAAATTTAGTGATAAATTAGTGAAGAATTAGCGATGAACAAAATTAGCGATGCTGTTAGCGTCACTAATTAGCAACACATGTGTGTCGCTGAGGAGCGTGTGCAGGGTAGCGACGCGCATCGGCGACGCTGGCCCTTGCATTGGCTTTCACATTGCTGGTGGCCCTTGCGTGCCAGCGATGATTGTGCATAGCTGATCCTAAAATGAAGATGTTAATGAGGTCTCAAATGATGAAGAAGATGAATATGAATCGCAATCCAAGATAGAATCGGACAAAGAACCTGAATTTAAGGATATAAATGATAGTGATCGAGTATGTATACCTCTGATTATATTTAGAAATAGAATTTTTTTGTTTTATACTTTTTTTGATTATTCAAGTTATTCATTACAATTCTTTTACATCTACCGTACTATGAGGGGTCATGGATGATTCATAGTAAGGAGGGGTTTAGCTGGTACGAGCGACGACTCTCCTTTCGATGCACCACATGATAGCTCCTATGGACAGGAGCAACATATCCATGAGACATCTGCTAATGTGATGCCAGGATCATTTGTCAGGCCATCGTCAGGCGATAGTACTTTATCTTACAGAAGGAAGAGGCTTCTATTGGTTGATGGTCAGTAAGTGTATTTTTATCTTCATATTAATTTATTTATATAATTGTTATGTTATTAAATTATATATTATATTTTACTAAATTTGCATAAATTTGTAGGGAGACATGTTCTCTCAAGGTGCATCACATATATATTTAAGAGGAGTGTAGATTCGGAGGGCTACTATTGGGAGCGCATTAGTGAGGAGGTGAGGAAGTTTTATTTGATAGGTATGTAACTTATAGTTTCCTTTATATTGATACAATTTAAAACTTATTCATTTATTATTTTAGCTAGCTGCATTTATTATTATAAACATATTTGGATTAGTTTGATTTTTATTTTAGTTCCGATATAGAATTATACGTACAATGTTAGTATACATGAATTGCATGGTTCTTAATTGCATTCATAATATCATATTATCAACATTTATGTTTCATTTATTTGTTACTTTCTTTTTATATTTATAATTTTTTTGCTTGCAAAAAGAATTTGAGCGGGATCCAACCCTAAATCTTTTTGTTAGAAGGGCTTGAACTTTACTCGCTCGTTGCCAAAACTTTGATAATTTATATCACTGATGGAGCGCATTGAAATGCCCTGCTCATATCTTCGATTCAATATGGGATGGCTGGTAGCAGAGGTGGGCGAATCTTGATTGGCATAAGAGGTCAGCCACAGCTAGCTCGAACCGCTGATCCAAAAAAGGTGGTTTGAGCACTGGTCTTTCTTGCCACATAGTGGGATCCATTTCAATTGAGGAACATCGCCATCGTCTAGTAAGTATAATAAATTATTTATTTTGTATACATATTAATGATAAATTTTTTAAATGAGCATGACTATAAATTTGAAATGTTATTTTTTAAAAGCTGAAGGAAGGTGTTGATCCAAAGCATTGGCAGCTGTTCAAGGCAACCCACATGAGAAAAGATGGGTTTTGGATCGATAGTCGCTCCCAGCATATTGGAGTAAGTAAATCAGTGAAAATATGATGTGTTTATTCATATATTTATACCTTCGATATGAGTTATACTATATTTGATATGTATTCGTTGCATGCACGTATGGATGAGATGTTATCTCAGACTTCTCAGACCATACAACCATTAGTGGAGGGAGGGTCCATGCCCGATCATTCATCGCAAAAGACCGATCATATCTTCTTAGAGGCTATTGGCGCATAGCCAAATGATCGTATAGTCTACGGTCTAGGCGCCAAAGCTTTTGCATTCTTCGGTCGACGCGGTTCCTCTTCTTTCAGTTAGGATGATACCGACAACTACGCGAATATTGAGCGTTCCATCATAGAACATGTGAGATCGGATATGATGACCGAGATTTTAGACATCCGCTAGAAACACCGATAGGAGCTCGATCATTATGAGCAGCAATTGCAGGAGATGCACCAATTGGTTATGCAGATGCCATAGTCGATATAGTTCACTGGTCCACCTCGAGCTCCAGATGACCTTTCCTCCCATTGATCGACGTTGATATTTATAGATTTTTTTATATTTTATGAGTACTATATATATCTGTTACTTTTTTTGTAATTATGTTCTACTAGTTTGTATTATAAATATTTAATTTTTATATTTTATATTTTAATTTTTAATGAAGAATTCTATTTGTGAATGTGTCTCTTATTTTAATTTAATATTATTTAAGCAAGTTATTAAAATCAATTATTTAATTTTTAATTAAAATTTTTAAAAAAATTAGCTACGCCTTAACAACATAGCTAATTAGCGATGCCATTATGGCATCGCTAATCTCATTGCTAATTAGCGACGCTAACCCTTGGCGTCGCTAATTTCGATAGGGATGATTGATTTAGCGATGAATTTTTTTGCGTCACTATTGCATCACTAATTAGATTAGCAATACCTTTTTTAGGATTAGCGACGCCATTTCGCTAATCCTAAAAAATCTTGTAGTGTAAAAGCATTCCCATTTAACACTTTTCATGCTTGGTTTACTATTAGGCAATTTTTTTTCTTCAACACAAGCAATAATAATTCCCCAAAGGAAAAATTATAAACACGAACATATAACTAGAAGGTGATGCTTCTAACTTCTGCTTTAGATTTATGCATATACCTTTTAATTTCTTTGGTCAATTACATGAAGATTTTTTTTTAAATCTTGAGAAGGTGACTTATTATCATGTAACATCTTTACATTCAACATTATTGCTTTGGAGACCCATGCATGAGTACATTTAAAGATCCCTTAGATCCCACATTGCATTTGGGGGTTCATTTGGAAAGAATTATTGGGGTAACATTACCATCCCCAAATATGATTGGATTAAATGAGCATGTTATAATCCATGCTGGATCACCAGATTTTTCTCTTGCTATGAGATCTCTTTTTCTGAAGGAAAAATCCCCCTCTTCCTTCCTCCTTCTTCCTTTTTATCCTCTTCTTTTATTTATTTTATTATTTTTTTTGTTTTTAATCCCAGAGGTCCACGTGTAGGATAAGTGTTCATCTTTTATCTTTCTCGCTACGTGGTCATTCGGTGATAATTAATAATAAGGATATTAAGAAACTTGTTCACGAAGATAAGGATTTTCATGATGACCTTGATTATCCCAAGGGAATGTCAGGGTTAGTGGGAATGTCAGAGTCAGAGAAAGGTATCTGGCTCTAAAATAGAGGTTCAGTGTTTCCTTTTTCTAGATAAACGGCGGTGTTTCAGTGCTTGTCTTATTCGCACCATTTAAAGTGTTATGATGTTTAGCATTTCTCGATTTGAGGGCTTCCCAGGGTTGGGGACCACCCAGGACTAGGGGCCGCCCAGACTCTGAGGGCCGCCCAGGACCGAGGGCCGCCCAGACTCTGGGGACCGCCTAGGACTGGGGCCGCTCTGGGGGCCGCCCAGACTCTGGGGGCCGCCCAGGACTGGGGGACTGGGGGCCGCCCAGGATTGGGGGCCACCCAGACTCTGGGGGCCGCCCAGGACTGGGGCCGCCCAGACTCTGGGGCCGCCCAGGACTGGGGCCGCCCAGACTGGGGCCGCCTAGGCTCTGGGGGCCGCCCAGACTGGGGCCGCCAGGACTGGGGGCCGCCCAGACTCTGGGGGCCGCCCAGACTCTGGGGCCGCCTAGGCTCTGGGGGCCGCCCAGGACTGGGGGCCGCCCAGAGCCCAGACTGGGGCCGCCCAGACTCTGGGGGCCGCCCAGGACTGGGGGCCGCCCAGACTCTGGGGCCGCCTAGGCTCTGGGGGCCGCCAGGACTGGGGCCGCCCAGACTGGGGCCGCCCAGGACTGGGGGCCGCCCAGACTCTGGGGCCGCCCAGGACTGGGGGCCGCCCAGACTCTGGGCCGCCAGGCTCTGGGGGCCGCCCAGGACTGGGGGCCGCCCAGACTGGGGGCCGCCCGGACTGGGGCCGCCCAGGACTGGGGGCCGCCCAGGGGGGCCGCCCAGGACTGGGGGCCGCCCAGACTCTTTTTATTTTTAACTTTTTATTTATTATCCATATCATATGCCCCCTCGCCCATCTTCCTTGTATTAAGTGTGTTGTGCACGTGCAAGGGAGAAGGGCGGAAAAATTGAATTTCAAAACGTCCAGTACATGATAAGTGACATTTCGAAAAAGGGAAAAAGGAGGGGAGGCGCATATCTCTAAGAGGATAGCGTCTTTTCATTTGTCCGGCTCCACTGACGGACTACCACGTGTTCTTGTGGTGCTCGAGGCGTCGCGTCTGATATATATAAAAAAGGGATCATCCCTTTCCCTTAATCCTTAATTTTGTGTATCTTCCTGCGTTTTTACCTTCTCAAGCCCAGGTCAGTTCGATTCCTTCCTCTCCCCTTTTTCTTTATGGATTCCTCCGTAGATAGGAAAGGTAAGGGCCCCATGGTTGAGCCCTCCCGAGAGGAGATCCTTCGGCACGTCGACAGGCTCTGGGAGGGGTATCATCCGCGGGGACCAACCCGCTGCTCGGTCCATCAGCCCGTGTCTAGGTTGTTACCTCAGTCCCCTAGGGTTCCTTCTTCGTCTACCAGTCGTGAGGTAGGACCTCCCGTGGTTGTTTCTAAACTGGCTAGACCGGCGGACGTTGCTTCTGTTATATCCTCTCAGGACCTTAGGAACCTTAGGGCTCAGTTGGAATTCCGGATAACATTCGGCTCTCCGTTCCCCTTCCTGAGGATAGGGTTACTCTAGGCGACCAGGTAAGGTCGCTTTGTACGAAGAGTTTTTTAAGGGGGGTCTACGACTGCCCTTACATCCTTTTTTGTAAATCTGTTGAACCGATATCACCTTATCCCTGCACAGCTCACTCCCAATTCTATTCGCGTTATATTTTCATTTTAGTCTTTGTTCTTTTCATGGAGCTTCTGCTCGACTTTCCTTATTTAGGAACCTATATAGGATTCGAAACCCAGTTAGGGATGGGTGGTGGAGTTTTGCATCGAGGCCTAAAAGGGTTCTTAAGCTTAATCTCCCTTCTAAGATCAAAGGGTGGAAATCTAGGTTTTTTATGCACATTGGAGGGGTTGGGTGTAGATTGGGGTATCCCGGATACCAGTTCTAACCAGAATGCGAGTGTTGAGAGAGAGACCGCGAGCTTTTCAACACTTAATCTCTACAATATCCCCCAGTAAAGAATTGTTATCGGAGGATAATCTCCGGGAGATTGCGTTCGTGCCGGTGTCGCTGGCTGCAGCGCCCGGTGAGCCTCGAAGAATCTTTCTCTTTTCTTCTTAGCTAACATATTTGGTGTCTTTTTTAGCTAACCCTATGTTTACTATATTGCAGCAATGAAGTTCTCTCGAGATTTCTTGGTATCAAACCTTCGAAAGAGAGAGAGGGGCGAGCATGGCAGCGGGGGGCGAACCTAAAAAGTCGGATCGGATTGTCAGGCCCAGCCTCCGGCGGCGATTCCCGAAGCGACCTTGATAGAAGATAGCGAAGGAGAGATGAGTCCTCCAACGGGGATCCCGATAGGAGATCCTGTCGAGAGGAGCTTCCGGAGGTCACTCCCCCAATAAGAGTGCTGGGGGATCTGTAGGGAGTGCGGAAGCAGTCGAAGCGATTTGCCAGGTCCTTCGTTGTCAAAGGAAGTGGGCGCTCCTGCTCCCGCTCCCTCAGGGCTTTAGGAAATCTATCTCCGCCTCCTCAACCGCCTAATCAGGGTGCTGGGTACAAAAGTTGTCTGTCGGAGACAATTCTTAAACTTGCGATCCTGCCCAGGTTCCAAGATAAAATGAGGAAGGTAACAAGAAGAGCTTTGACACCATGTTCACAGCTGCGCTTCAGGTAAGGTTTTGACCTTTCCCTTTTGTGGTTATCGAATTCAAGCATTTACTGAATGTATTTTGCAGATGTCTAATGGCCTTTTTGTATTGCGCGAAGACTTAAACAAGGCCAAGTCTCGGAGTGCGAGCTTAGACAAAGAATTGGTGGAGACGAAGGCCCGAGAATCAAAAGCACTACACGACCTTCGGGTTATTCAGGAGGATTATCGGACCTGGCGGGGAAAGGCGGAAATGGAGCTGCAGAGCTTAGATGCCCAATTGTCTGAGGTTCGGGCGAAGTTGTTGCCAACGGAAGAGAGGTTAAAAGAGACCACTCTTAGGCTAGACATACTGAAAACCGAGCTGATAACGCGGAAGCTACGGCTCGTGATGTTGTAGAGAAGTTGGTTCTAGCCGAGAAAGACGCTAAGAACTCTCTCGACAAAGCTGCAACAGTGGTGACGGAGGCCCGGGAGAAGATAGCTGCAGTCGAGGCCAAGGCCCGGGAAAAGATAGCTGAGGCCGAGGTGTAGCTGTGGCCGAGGCCAAAGCTCAAGAAAAGGTGGGCGGCTGAAGGAAGCTCAAGAGAAGGTGGCCATAGCCGAAGCCAAGGTCCGGGATGCTATTAAGGAGTACAAGGGCTCCCCGGATTTTGAATCGGAGTTCCAGGAGGCCGCCCTAGATGCCTTTGTTCAGGCTTTGAGATGTGTAAACGGAGGCTAGCCCGACACTTCAACTTAAAGGACCTTGAACGCTTTCGACCTGTGGACGAAGAAATTCCGATACGTGGAGGTCGAAGACACGGCGGGTAGGGTGGCGGCAACCAATCCTGCTGCAGAAAGCCTCTTACTGAGGAGCCGGCCTCCGATCCCAATATAGAGAAGGAGCATTCAGGGAATTGATTGAGGATGCCTAAATTTATTTTGACTTTTAAAGGACCTCTTTTTGTAATGAATATCTGTTTATTTGAGGAGACTTTATAAAGTTTCCTAATAGATTAACTTTAAATGAGCGATGCTATCCTTTATTTATTTGGTATTATTTAATATTTTCTGCTATGGATTAGGGAATCCGTCCATGAGTTGGCAGGAAATCATAGTCTTCGGGTTGTTTTCCGGTGTGTTGTATTAAGATATAAGTCCTAGAATGTTGATAAGGCAGCCTAGGGGCCCCTATAGGGGAGTTAATCCTGGGTTCAAGGAAGCATGAAGCTCTTGGGACCGTGGGGCCACTTAGTTTATCGTGGTTTGGGGCCGCTTGAGTCACGGACTTGAACCTCCTCAGGGGCGAATCATGCCGGCCTGGGGGTGTCCTTTGGACTGTAGGGCCGCCGAGCCGTCTATCGTAGTTCGGGGCCGCTTGAGTCAGGACTTGAACCTCCTCAGGGGCAAATCATGCCGGCCTGGGGGTGTCCTTTGGACTGTAGGGCCGCCGCGAGCCGTCTATCGTAGTTTGGGGCCGCTTGAGTCACGGACTTGAACCTCCTCAGGGGCAAATCATGCCGGCCTGGGGGTGTCCTTTGGACTGTAGGGCCGCCGCGAGCCATTCTGAAGAATTATCTAAAAATATGTGTTCAAATGTGCAGACTCATTTAATATTTAAATACATTACATTACTGGTAATATGGTCGAAGATTGTCTGCATTCCACGTTCGGGGGATTAGCTGTCCATTTAGGTCTTCAAGCTGGTATGCTCCACGGTGAAGAACTTCTCTTACCCGATAGGGCCCTTCCCAGTTCGGAGACAATTTGCCCCCTTCCGTTGGTTTGGATATCGAAGCTTTTCTCAGAACTAAATCTCCCTGACGGAAATTCTTCGAGCGGACGCGGGTATTATAATACCTCGCTACCTGCTGTTGGTATGCCGCCATCTTAATTCGAGCCCGATCTCTTGCTTCATCAATGAGGTCAAGATTGGCTCTTAAATTAGGGAGGTTGTCTGCTTCGTTGTACGTTTCCACTCGGCTACTTGGTAAGCCAATTTCGACGGGAATAACAGCTTCGGAACCAAAAACCAAGTTGAATGGCGTTTCTCCTGTCGGTGTTCTGGGTGTTGTGTGGTATGCCCAGAGTACACTCGGGAGCTCTTCTACCCACCTTCCTTTGGACGTATCCAGTCTGGTCCTTAGTCCCCGTAATATCATGCGATTTGTAACCTCAGCCTCTCCATTAGATTGTGGATGGCCGACGGAGGTGAATCGTTGCAGGATGCCGAGATCAGTACAGAAAGTCCGGAAGGTGTTGTTGTCAAACTGTCGGCCATTGTCAGTGATGAGGGTGTGCGGTATGCCGTACCGACAAATAATGGCTTTCCAGAAAAAGGTTTTAACCTTAGCCTCAGTAATTTTGGCGAGTGCTTCAGCTTCGACCCATTTAGTAAAATAATCAATGGCTACTAGTAGGAATTTGCGCTGTCCTGATGCGGAGGGAAAGGGCCGAGGATGTCCATGCCCCACTGAGCGAAGGGCCAAGGAGCAGAAAGAGAATTTAACTGAGAAGATGGTTGCCGCTGAATGTAGGCATACCGTTGGCATCGATCACATCTTTTCACTAGTTCGGTTGCATCCTCTTGCATGGTGAGCCAGTAATATCCTTGTCGGAGGGCCTTGCGTGCTAAGATCGGCCTCCGGATGATTCCCACAGATGCCTTCATGAATTTCTCTAAGGATATAATCCGCATCAACCGAATTAACACATTTGAGGAGGGGCTGAGAGAAGGATTTCTTGTAAAGTTGGCCTTCTAGTAGCACAAATTTAGAAGCTCTCCGCTTAAGCAGCTTAGCTTCTTCACGACCAACTGGAGAACGCCGTCTTTCAGATATCGGATATAAGATTCCATCCAGGTTTCTTCTTGGATAATGGGCAAAGCTTCTTCAGTAGCTTCAATGCTAGGTGTTTCCAGATACTCAATGTAGGTCTTGCCCATAGCACTATCGACCGAGGTAGCCAGTCGGGCTAACATATCGGCCCTGGCATTTTCACCTCTGGGTATATAACTGATGACGAAGTGATCCAATAAAGGAATTAATAGTCTGACCTTGTTCAGATATTGGAACATGATAGGGTCCCGAGCTTCATACTCCCCTGCTACTTGGGCGGAAACAAGCTGTGAGTCAGTGAAAACCCGGAGATTCTTGATCCCCATCCCATGTGCTAGTTTGATTCCGGTCAGTAAAGCCTCATATTCAGCTTGATTATTGGTGGCTTCAAAGAGGAAACGAAGAGCATATTCTAGTACCGCGCCTTCTGGGCTAGCAAGAATGAGGCCAGCTCCGCTACCCTGTGAGTTAGAGGCTCCATCGACGTGGAGGACCCATGCTTCATGATCCTCCTCCCCAGCATCTAAAAGGATCCGGGGGATTTCTTCTTGATATGGCTCAGACCAGGTGCATTCTACTAGAAAATCAGCCAAGACCTGGGATTTCAAAGATGCTCTGGGTTGAAATGATAAGTCGAATTCCCCTAGTTTGATGGCCCACTTGGCTAACCGGCCAGAAGTGTCTGGTCGTGATAAAATAGCTCTGAGAGGTTGATCAGTGAGGACGACTATGGGATGGGCTTGGAAGTAGGGTCTGAGTCGTCGGGCAGAAACGAATAAAGCGAAAATGACTTTCTCCGTTTTAGAATATCTCTCTTCCGCACCATGAAGCACCTTGCTGGTATAATATACAGGTCGTTGAACGGCATGGTCGCCGACACGCACCAGAACGGAACTAACGGCCTCCGAAGAAGCCGCAAGATATAGGAAGAGCTTCTCTCCTTGCTCCGGTTTGGATAACAGGGGTGGTGTGGACAAGAACTCCTTAAGTTCTTCAAAGCTTGTTGACAGTCTTCTGTCCACTCGAAGCCATCTGCTTTACGCAAGACCTTGAAAAAAGGTAAACATCTCTCGGCTGATCTGGATAAAAATCGGCTTAATGCTGCTATCCTCCCGGTGAGTTGTTGCACCTCTTTCTTACACATAGGCCGTCTCATACTGAGAATGGCTTGAATTTTCTCTGGGTTTGCTTCAATCCCACGCCGGGTGACTAAGAAACCCAAGAATTTTCCTGCTGTAACTCCAAATGCACATTTGCGCGGGTTGAGCTTTATTCTATGGAGCCGGAGGTTGTGGAAAGTTTCCTGCAAGTCGGCGACATGGTCGGTGATGCAGGTGCTTTTTGTCAACATCATCTACATATACTTCCATGTTGCGGCCGAGCTGGTCTTTAAAAACTTTGTTCATCAGCCTCTGATAGGTAGCTCCCGCATTCTTCAACCCGAAGGGCATTACCTTATAACAATAAATGCCCTTCTCAGTGATAAAAGAAGTATGCTCTTCATCTGAGGGGTCTAATTTTATCTGATTATACCCTGAGAAGGCATCCATGAAACTAAGAAGTTCATGACCAGAAGTCGAATCCACTAACTGGTCGATCCGGGGCAATGGAAAACTGTCCTTAGGACAAGCTTTGTTTAGATCTGTGTAGTCGATGCATATTCTCCATCCTCCGCTGGCTTTCCGGACCATAACCACATTGGCTAGCCAATCAGGATATCGTGCTTCTCGAATATGACCGGCCATGAGCAATTTGTCTACCTCCTCATCAATGACCCTCTGCCGCTCAGGAGCAAAACTCCTTTTCTTCTGGCGGACAGGGCGGCAGCTTGGGTTAATATTAAGCTGATGAGTAATCACCTCCGGAGGAATCCCGACCATATCCGTTATTTTCCAGGCGAAGACATCTGCATTCATTGATAAGAAGGCTAGGAGTTGATCCCGGACTTCGGGGAAGAGGAGCTCACCGATCTGCACGATCTTAGTGGGATCGTCTCCCAGGGGTAAGATATCAGAAGCTCCGCTGGCTCTCCTCTCCGCTCAACTTCCCTGGGGTCAAATGACTCGGCAACCGGAGGAATATTAACCATCTGGGGACTAGGGGCTAAATGATAGCAGGGTCTGACCGAGTCTACCTCTCCGTGCATCACACCGACCCCTTGCTTGGTAGGGAACTGCACCAATAAGCGCTTAGTAGATATAACTGCATCTAACATATTCAAGCCGGGACGGCCAAGAATGGCGTTGTAAGCCAGGGGGACCCGAACTACCAGAAAATCCAGCATAACCGTGCTTTGACACGGTGGCGATCCCGCCGTAGCTGGCAAAGTAATCTCCCCTACCCGGATGGAGTCTCCAGTGAAACCAACTAGAGGGACGGCTACGGGCCGAAGAGAATCCAGAGATAAACTCATCCGAAGAAAAGCATCATAAGTAAGCACATTAGCGGAGCTCCCACTGTCAATTAAGATTCTTTTTACAGGATGCCTAGCAATCGTCATCGAAACGACGACGCTATCATCTTTTACAACATTATTCCCCGCTATATTTCCCTCAGGAAGGGATTACATCATCTAACTCTTCGCCTCCTCTTGGTCTTTTAGAAGATGAAGCTTTTCCGGGAAATCATACCCACCATTCTTTCCGTTGGGGTGTTATCAATGCCAGCTTGAGCGGGAGGAGGTCCCATCAAGGCTGGTATTGGAGGAGCTTCTTTCTTCTGGACATATTGCCCAAGGTGTCCCCTCTGAATTAGCTCTTCGATGGCCTGCTTCAAATTCCGACATTCTTCAGTGTCATGGCCATAATCCCTATGGAAACGGCAATAGCGGCTTCTATCGCGGGCAGTGCCCTTCTTCAATCGGGGGCGGACGCCGTAGATAAGGCTCGTTTTCAATCTCCATAAGGATGTGAGTCCGGGGTGCTAAGAGGGGTGTAAGATGGTCCTCTCTGGGAGCTTGGCTCTTGCGGCGATCGATCGGCCGGCGCGAGGGCTCTGGCTTCTTAGAAGGGGGTCCGTTCAACTCTGGGCGAGCGGACCTTTTGCTAGTTCTTTCTTGTGTACCTCTCCTGGATGAGTCAGCTTCGTCGGCGCGGATGTACTTCTGCGCACGGCCCAGGAGATCAGCATAAGAAGAAGGAGGCTTTTGTCCAAGGAGTAAGTAAAACGGGAGGGTCGGAGCCCCCGTTTTAGAGCCAGAGTGGCTACAGCATCTTCAAGATGATAGACTTCCAGGGCCGCCACTTTGAAGCGGGTTATAAAGTCTTTCAAGGATTCTCCTTCTTGCTGTTGCACGGAGAATAAGCTGTCTGCCACCCGAGGAATTTTCGACAGCGTCGAAATGAGCCAGAAAAGATCTCTCCAGTTGTCGAAAAGAGTCAACACTACGTGAGGGCAGACGAGAATACCAGACACGGGCCGCCTTACGGAGGGTGGCCGGGAAGGCAACGCATAAGAGGGCATCCGTCGCCCCTTGGACTGCATGATAGCCTTATAGCTCTCCAATGATCTAGGGGATCAGTGGTACCGTCATAGGGTCCAGCTGAGGAAATCGAAACCTCCTTGGAATGGGTTCTCCATCACCCTTCGAGTGAGAGGGGGGCGGGTGTCGTAATCCGACCCCGGCTGATTATTGATCCTTTGACTGAGCTCTTCCAGCCTGCGATCTTGCTCTTCCAGCGCTCTTCCATTCTATCAGTTATACGTCCTCTGGCAGGTTCAGGGGAACTGGAAGGAGACTGATGCGCCACCGGCGATTCCGCATAGGTTCCTTCCCCGTCGTCGCCCGGTAGGTGGGCTGCTAGGGGAATGGGACAGAGAGCGCGAACCGTCATGGGAGCTTTGGGAGCGCCGCCTTCCTGGAGAATAAGGGCGGAGAGGTTTTGTCGGAGGAGATCTTCCTCGAGCTGATTGTCGGCTAACAGGAGTAGCCGACCTAGGTAATAGAGGTGGCTCGGGCCGTGTGGAGCTCCTCGAGAGTGTTGCTCTTGCATCTGTTGAACCATCCCGACGAGAGTTTGGACTTGTTGGGTGAGGATCAGCAGTGGATCTTGAGGAATAGCCGGAGCCGGCGACGGTGGAGAAGGAAACGGAGAGTTTGGTTTCGCCGGCTGAGAAGGGCCAAGAGTTGCGAAATCATGATTGGGAGGCGAAAGATGCCCCCCAGACCAATCAGTGGGATCTTCTTCCAGAGATCTGGAGCTCATGTTCGTGGAATCGTAGAACAGGTATATCTCACTGCTCGACAACGTTCCCCTTCCTGGCGCGCCAATCTGTTGATGCTGGATCACCAGATTTTTCTCTTGCTATGAGATCTCTTTTTCTGAAGGAAAAATCCCCCTCTTCCTTCCTCCTTCTTCCTTTTTATCCTCTTCTTTTATTTATTTTATTATTATTTTTTTTTTTTAATCCCAGAGGTCCACGTGTAGGATAAGTGTTCATCTTTTATCTTTCTTTACGTGGTCATTCAGTGATAATTAATAATAAGGATATTAAGAAACTTGCTCATGAAGATAAGGATTTTCATGATGATCTTGATTATCCCAAGGGAATGTCAGGGTTAGTGGGATGTCAGAGTCAGAGAAAAGGATCTGGCTCTAAAATAGAGGTTCAGTGTCTCCTTTTTCTAGATAAATGGTGGTGTTTCAGTGCTTTCTTATTTGCACCATTTAAAGCGTTATGATGTTTAGCATTTCTCGATTTGTTCTTCTGGGCCGCCAGACTCTGGGGACCGCCTAGGACTGGGGGCCGCTCTGGGGGCCGCCCAGACTCTGGGGGTCGCCCAGGACTGGGGGCCGCCCACTGGGGGCCGCCCAGGATTGGGGGCCGCCCAGACTCTGGGGGCCGCCAGGACTGGGGGCCGCCTAGACTCTGGGGCCGCCTAGGACTGGGGGCCGCCCAGACTCTGGGGGCCTACTGGGGGCCGCCCAGGACTGGGGGCCGCCCAGACTGGGGCCGCCTAGGACTGGGGGCCGCCCAGGGGGCCGCCCGGACTGGGGGCCGCCCAGGACTGGGGGCCGCCCAGACTCTGGGGCCGCCTAGGCTCTGGGGCGCCTAGGACTGGGGGCCGCCCAGACTGGGGGCCGCCCAGGACTGGGGCCGCCCAGACTCTGGGGTCGCCCAGGACTGGGGGCCGCCCAGACTCTGGGGCCGCCCAGGACTGGGGGCGCCCAGACTCTGGGGACCGCCTAGGCTCTGGGGGCCGCCTAGGACTGGGGGCCGCCCAGACTCTAGGGGCCGCCCAGGACTGGGGGCCGCCCAGACTCTGGGGCCGCCTAGGCTCTGGGGGCCGCCCAGGACTGGGAGCCGCCCAGACGCTGAGGGCCGCCCAGGACTGGGGGCCGCCCAGACTCTGGGGCCGCCCAGGACTGGGGGCCGCCCAGACTCTGGGACCGCCTAGGCTCTGGGGGCCGCCCAGGACTGGGGGCCGCCCAGACGCTGGGGGCCGCCCGGATTCTAGGGACCGCCCAGGACTGGGGGCCGCCCAGGCTCTAGGGGCCGCCCAGGACTAGGGGCCGCCCAGGCTCTAGAGACTAACTTTATTTTCTAACTGTTTTATTTATTATCCATATCATCCACTTTAATAGAATAATATTTGACATTGCTTTTTGCTTTTTCCTTCTTCCAACTATCTAATATTTATACTAATGAATAAGAGTTGGATTAAGAAGGGTAGATCAACAAAAGAGTGTTTGCACGGCATCAAAAATTTCTTAAACTATACTTCTAAGAATGCACCTCCTAATAGAAAAATAGAATGTCCTTATATGAGATGTGTGAACTCATGTGCATTGAGCTTTAAAGAAATATATGATCACCTAATGTGTTATAGTTTTAGTCCAAATTATCATTTATGGATTTATCATGGAGAATTTTTATCTAAAGCTACTTCTATTAAATGTGAGAGTCATACCCAACGGGTTTCTAATGAAAATAGTAATTTACGTGATATGTTGCAGGAGGTGTTTGTGATGAAAATTATTATATGGATGAATGTAAGGAGGAAATAGCTTCTCTGAACCATTCGAAGAAGGTTTTAATAAGTAGCAACCTATACAAGGTTCTAATAGAGATGCTGAAAATTTTGTTAACTTGTTAAAAGATCTTGAGCAACCTTTATATGAAGGATGTACATTTAGCAAGTTGCTAACTATTGTGCATTTATATCACTAAAGTGTCTTTGTGGATGGACCGACAAATCTTTAACCCTATTGTTATAGTTGTTGAAAAAGATACTTCTTATTGATGCTAAGTGGCCTAAAAATTTTTATGATGTAGAAAAGATTATTAAGGAATTGGGTCTTGGATATGAAAAAATTGATGCTCATCCTGATGGTTGTACATTATTTTGAAAGGAGAAGGTGAATGATGAAGAATGCTCAAAATGTGGTAAATCAAGGTGGGAGATGAATGACAATATTGTGGAGAAAGATGCAACCACTTTTAGAAGGAAAAAGAAAAAGGCTATATGAATACTCTATTGGTTTCCTTTGAAGCCAAGAATGCAAAGATTGTTTATATCCTCAAAAACATCTTCGTTTATGGTTTGGCATGCTAAGGGTCGTAGTACTGATGGAATGATATGGCACACTACAAATTCTGAATCATGGAAAGCATTTAACTCTTGATATGAAATTTATCTTTTAATCCATATAATGTTAGACTTGGATTAGCAAATGATGGGATTAACCCCTTTTGGAATATAATTATTAGCAATAGTATATGGCTATAATTTAATTCCATATAACCTACTCCTTTGATGTGTATGAAATGATCTTCTATCATCTTATCATTAATCATTTCTAGTCCCAATTGTCCATCAAACAAAATTGATGTGTTTTTGCAACCTTTAATAGAAGAGTTCAAAGAATTATGGGAGGTCGGGGTGGAGACCTATGATGCACCTGCTAAAGAGATATTTTGAATGCGTGGAGTTTGTTATATATATATATATTGCATATGGTGATTTGTTAGGCTGGAATACTAAAGGTGCTGTTGCATGTCCTTCATGAAAGTATAATATCCACTCACTTTGGCTTAGTTATGGTGGCAAGCATTGTTTCACGGGTTATAGAAGATTATTAGACTTAAATCATAGATTTCGGAGGAAGGAAATTTTTTTTTATGGCACTTAAGAAATGGGATTGCCTCCTACCACATTATCTGGGGATGAGATTTTAAGAAAAATAGAAAAATTATTTGTGCATCTAGAAGTTACAATGACACAAAAAAAAAAAAAAAAAAGAGAAGTAAGAGAAATTTTGAAGAGCTACAACCATGGAAGAAAAGAAGTATATTTTTCACATTACCAATTCGAAGTATCATCTACTATGTTACAATCTTAATGCAATGCATATAAAGATGTGTGTGACAATATACTTGGTGCATTACTGAAGCTCGAAGAAACAAAAAATAATTTAAAGGCACATTAAGATCTTCAAGAGATGAGTATAAGATGTGAACTTCACCCTCAAATAAGAGGGCAATCATATTATTGGCCACCACCTTGCCTCTTAATGTCTGTAGAAGAAAAAGAATGATAAACCCAACTGTTAAGGGGTAAAATCGCCATTGCGTTGATAACCATGCGAAGGGGCTAAGATCAGCCCCATCCCCCCACCCGCTACATTACGCTCATGAAGAACGAGCTAACTAATGTGGTCCAATGGGCCGAGCAACCTATAGCTCGGTTCTCCTGAGCAACCCATAGCTCGATTTCCCCGAGCTACCCATAGCTCGGCTCCCCCGAGCTACACATAGCTCGGTCCCCCCGAGCAACCCATAGCTCGGCTTTCCCGAGCTACCCATAGCTCGGTCCCCCCAAGCTACCCATAGCTCGGCTTTTCCGAGCTTCCCATAGCTCGGCTTTCCCGAGCTACCCATAGCTCGGCTCTCCGAGTAACCCTCGAGCAATCCCTGGTCGACACACACCTCCGTGGAACCCAACGCGGGAGAGCCCGGGCCTAGCGTAACAGAATCCCAAACAAAGAATCATATCGAGGAGTGGTCTGGGATCTACAATAACGGCCTATGACCTACGCACTCATCAGATCTCAAGCCATCAGAGAGCCCTCCCAGCCATCGATCTTTCAACGAACAAGATACGGATCCCATCGGCCTTACAACAGCTTGATTTGAATCGTCTCCGTATCCCAACAACCTTCGAACCTTCCTGAAAGTGCTCAAGATCCAGGTGATTGCCTATAAATATGACACTCCCAGATTCTCTCAACTATACGCACAAGCCCCTGTACACAGCTCTTGGCTCACTCTCTCTCTTTCACTGCTCACCCTCCTCCTTCTTCGCCGTCGGTGCTTCCCACGAGCTCCCCGATTGGCCGCCCCTGGAGGGACTCCCCAGAGAGATCCTTCTCCTCTTTTTGTTGATCGTCGATCCCCACTGATTTGAGCATCGGAGGGTCTTCCGTGGAGGGCCACCCCCAATGCCTCTCGCGTGAGGACTTCTGTGCAGGTCCGCCCAGGAGGAAGCCCGATCAGGAGACCGATCGCGCCCGAGTCAGAGGACAGATCCCGGTGGCAACAGATTGGCGCTAGAGGAAGGGCCTCAAGTCCCATTAAAACTTGAAGAAAGGAGACAAGGATCTCGATCCGGAAGAGAACCTCTCCAATGGCTAATCAGAGAAGAGCAACTTCTGAAGCCCAGGACCAGGTTGCCTCCCAGAGACCTGATCCGATGAGTAGCGTGGCGCCGCAGCCGCCACCCATTGAGACCCCGTCGCTGCCAGCCATCCTGGTGACCTAGGATCAGTTTGCAACACTGATCTAGTAGGTCCAAGCCCTGACCCATCTGGTTCAGGAGCGCCTCGCAACTACCCTTGCTCCATGCCTCCCTGAGGAGGCCTGCCCCTTTCTCTCCGGCCACCTCTTCTTATGGTCCGCATGGAGCCGCGGACCCCCCGCACCGACCCAAGAAGGACAAACCAGTCCCACGAGGTGGCTACAACAGGGATCCTCCCAGATCTCAGCGAGCCTGGTCCCTCTCTCCGGTGTCCTCCCGCCATGATTCGACGCCATCCCCGTTCTCTCCTCGCCCAACTCCTCCTCTTACATCTGAAGAGGAGATCCGCCGACAACTCTGGGAGATGCATCAGGAGTTGGACGCCGCCAAGCAGGCTCATCCGCCTCAGCCCAAGGCAGAGCAGGGCATCCCTTTCTCCAAAGGGATCATGGAGGAAGTGATTCCCTCCCATGTTAAGCTACCCTCCATTGAGCCCTACCATGGCTCTTCTGATCTGGATGATCATCTCAGTAGCTTTCGGTCAATAATGATGTTCCACGGAGCATCAGACGCGATCCTCTGCTGTGCCTTCCCTTCCATCCTCAGAGGATCTGCCTGAACCTGGTTCAATGCATTGAAACCAGGTTCCATTGATTCATTTGACGAGCTGAGCCATCTTTTTATTGGCCAGTTCGTTAGTAGCCGCCATCACCTACGAAGGTCCGACTCCCTCTCTGAAGTTAAGCAGAGAGAGGGGGAGTCCTTGAGAAATTACCTTAGCCATTTCAACAAGGCCATGCTGAAGGTGGACCACCTTAATCATGAGGTGGCTATGTCCGCCCTAGCGGGGGAAGTTTTGAAGGAGAGCGACTTCTACCTGGCGATGGAAGTCAGCTACCCCCCGAACCTCTTCGATATGATGGCCCTGGCCGACAAATATGCCAGGGTCGAAGAATCACGAAGAGCTGCCCGTGCCGAGCTGGCAAAGAAGAAAGACCCTAAAGGTTCGGACAGGCACCGACCGATCCGTCAGCCGAGCCCGCCTCATCGCCAAAGAGCTCCCCCCCCGCGCCAAGAAATCACTCCCGGAGCCCGCCCAGGCGATTTGACTGGTACACTCAACTAACTGTGCCCAGGGTGCAAATCCTCATGAAGACAGAGCGCCAGCTCCCCCGACCAACCCCTCTCCGAGGGAACCCAACTCAGAGGGACCCCACCAAATACTGCCGCAATCACCGGAAGCACGACCACGACACTAAGGAATGCTGGTAGCTGAAGAATGAAATTGAGAGGCTGATCCAGCGGGGCCGACTGAACCAGTTCAGGAGGACGCCCGAGCCAGGACAAGGGGGTGACCGCCAGCCTGAGCCTTAGCAACCTCCTCCTCCTCCAATCCACCCGTGATAGGCCACATTAACATGATTGAAGAGGCCGGTGGCTTAGCTCCAGAAATGATGATGAAGGCTCGGTGCCAAAGAAAGCACGAACGGGTGAGCTCTCCTTCTCCGATGATGATCTCCAATGGATACAGTTCCCACATGACAATGCACTGGTTGTATCTCTCAATTTAAATAACTAAGATGTAAGTCGGATCCTTGTTGATAGTGGAAGCTCCATGAATGTTCTGTATCTTGATGTGTTTGCTAAGATGAAATTGCTCATGGAAAACCTCCGAGCCGTGGACTCCACCCTTATGGGGTTCACCGGCAACGTTATCGTCCCAGAAGGGGTCGTAACGCTAACGGTTCGGGCGGAAACCTGGCCCCTTGTGGCCACTGTTCACATGGACTTCCTGGTGACCAAGCTTAGGTCACCTTATAATGCGATATTTGGGAGACCCGGCATGATGTCCCTCAAATCTGTTGTCTTCATCCCGCACCTATCTATGAAATTCCCCACCAGGCGGGGAGTTGGAGTTGTCCAGGAAAGCCAAACCATGGCTCGACAGTGCTTTGTCACCAGCCTTCAGTCCAGAATGCCTGAAGTTGATGGGCTGGACGCTCGGAGGACTTCGCCGAGCAATGGGGAGAACCAGCCGAAGAACTAGAAGAAATACCTTTGGACGAGGCTCGTCCCGACCGAACCATAAAGATCGGGTCACTGCTGAAGGGCGAATCTCGGCGGGAGCTGATCCAATTTCTCCAAAGCAATGCCGATGTCTTCGCCTTCCGCCTCCGACATGCCAGGAATCAGTCCTGAAGTTCTCGTCCACCGCCTTAATGTGGACGAGATGTACTGGCCTGTCAAGCAAAAGAAGAGGAGCTTTGCCCCAGAACGGCAGAGAGCTATTGAAGAGGAGGTTGATAAACTCATCAAGGCGAACTTCATTCGGGAGGTGGTTGGCTATCAAATGTCTCAAGTCGAACGGCAAGTGGTGGATCTGCATCGACTTCACCGACTCAACAAAGCATGCCCGAAGGACAGTAATTGATCTTGTGGATGCCACCTCAGGTCACCAAATGCTGATGTTCATGGACGACTATCCGGATGGCCCCCGAAGATGAGGAGACCGCCTTCATAACCGACCGAGGTACTTATGTTACTGTGTTATGCCTTTCGGTCTTAAAAATGCAGGAGCCACCTACCAAAGGTTGGTCAACAAAGTATTATCGGCCGGAACATGGAGGTGTACATCAACGACATGCTGGTTAAAAGCAAAGAAGCATCACAGTACATCAAGGATCTCTGAAAGCTTCGCGACACTCCGCAAATATCATGAAGCTCAACCCAACTAAGTGCGCCTTCGGCGTTAACTCCGGGAAGTTCCTCGGCTTCATGGTCTCCCAGCGGGGTATTGAAGCTAATCCCCAGAAGATTCAAGCTCTCCAGTAGATGGCACCCCGGTCAAGTCCAGCACCTAATCGGAAGGATCTTAACCGAAAGATGCCTCCCCTTCTTCAAAACTCTCCGGTCGGCTAAGAATTTTCGATGGACTTCCGAATGCCAAAAATTATTTGAAGATCTTAAGAAGTACCTCGGCTCTCCTCCTCTCCTTAGCAGTCCAAACTCTGGGGAGACATTGTTCCTATATCTGGCTGTCTCGAAAGGTGCCGTTTGCTCGGTGCTAGTCAGAAAAGAAAATAAGGCCCAGAAGCCGATTTATTATGTCAGCAAACTGCTCTGTGATGCCGAGGTATAGCCGGATTGAGAAGATGGTGTTGGCCTTAATCATCTCAGTTCGGAAGTTGCGGCCATACTTCCAGGCGCATTCTGTGACGGTCCTGACTGACCAACCCATCAAGGCGGTGGTCCACCGCCCGGAGACATCAGGGAGAATGACTAAATGGGCCGTCGAGCTGAGCGAGCACGACATCCTCCAACCTCGCCCAGCCATAAGGTGCTAGCCGACTTCCTCCTCGAATGCACCATTGGAGGATGGCTCCACTCCGGCATGGATGTCGACCATCCAAATCGCTCCGGTGCATCTTTTGAGTATTCCGCTTTTCCTTCCCGGCCTCCAACAACGAAGCTGAGTATGAAGCCCTGCTGGCCACCGGATCGCCCATAGCCTTAAGGTGAAACTGAATGCCTTCACCGACTCCCAGCTGGTGGCAGCGAGGGGAGTTTGAGGGGAACCGAACATGATCCGATATCTCCAAGAGGTTCGGGGCCTACTCTCCCATTTTCCCGAATTTGAGATCATTCAGATTCCTAGATCTGAAAATGCCCGTGCCGACCTATCTCGGCTGGCGACTACAGAATCAATGGACGCCGAACGAAAATTCCACCTGAAGACCTTGGAGAGACCTAGTATCTGACCAAGTGATGCAAGTTGAGGCCGCATGGCTCGACCCCATCCTGAAGTACCAGGGTCGCTCCCGACCGATGCCCCTGCAAGACTAGATTGATGACCAGCTCTACAAGCAGTCCTTCTCCATGCCTGGATGCCTCCGCCCATCTGAAGCTGATTATGCCCTTCGGACATGAGGGGATTTGCGCAACCATCTGGGGAGTTGGTCCCTGTGCCATAAGGTGCTGCGTCAAGGTTACTATTGGCCAACCATGCAAAAGGATGCAGACAACCTTGTCCGAACTTGCGACCCATGCCAAAGATACTCCAGTATTCAGAGGCTCCCCTCCGCCAGCTTGGTCCACATTTCCTCCGCCTGTCCCTTTGCCAAGTGGGGAATGGACATTCTCGGCCCATTTCCGCTCGCCGTGGGGCAGCGAAAATTTTGTTCGTCGCCATCAATTACTTTACTAAATGGGTCGAGGCGGAGGCAGTTGCACAAATAACCGAGGCTCGGGCCAAGGACATGGAAGTCTATCATCTGCCGCTTCGGCCTCCCGCACACTATCATCACTGACAACGGAAAACAGTTCGACAATTTGAAGTTTCGTCAGTTCTGCGAGAGCACAGGATCCATCACTGCCTTACCTCGGTTGGACATCCACAGGCCAACGGAGCAGCCGAAGTAACCAACGAACCTTGTTCCAAGGGATCAAAGCTCAGCTCTCCAGAGCCCGAGGCAGGTGGGCAGACGAGTTGCACCACGTCCTATGGGCCTACCGCACCACCCGAGAGTGCCCATAGGCGAGACCCCATTTCGAATGGCCTTCGGTATAGAGGCTATCATCCCGAGGTAGGACTCCCTTCCCTGCAGGTGGAAAGCTACTCGGACGAAGCCAGTGACGAGCAGCTCTGCGCCAACCTTGACCTGGTAGAAGAAATCAGAGAAAAGGCTCGGATAAGAATAGCCGCCTACCAGCAAAGAGTGGCCCGTTACCATGCCTCCAGAGTCAAAGGGAAAGCTTTCTTGCCTGGCGACCTCGTTCTCCAGAAAGCATCTGTCTCCAAACTGCTGGAGCAGGGGAAGCTAGCTCCGTGGGAAGGCCCCTACCGAGGTCATGACCTACAAACTGCAAGATCTAAGCGGAAGATCCATCCCTCGGACATGGAATTCATCTCCGCAAGTATCACCAAAGGGTACGCCCTCTAAGGCTCGCCTTCTTAATTTTTTGCTGGCATGTTGTTTCATAATTCATGCTAGATGCTGCTTACCAACCCTCGGCACCGAGTTATCTGTCTAAGCATCTCCGAACCTCAGAGCTACCTTGGGCCGAGCAAAGAACCTCGGCTGGGCCGAGGAACCTCGGCTGGGCCGAGCAATAAACTGGGCCGAGCAACATCTCGAAGAGCGAACCTCGGCTCATTCGGCTGGGCCAAGCAACTAAATCTCCGAACCTTGGCTGGGCCAAGCAACTATTCTCCGAACCTCGGCTGGGCCGAGCAACTATTCTTCGAGCTTCGGCTGGGCCGAGCAACTATTCTCCAAGCCTTGGCTGGGCCGAGCAGCTATTCTCCAAATAATATCCCTACTAAATCCCCCCTACTGCTAAGTCCCCGAGCAATATCCTTGCATCTTATCACCCAAGCGCTTGTCTCGCTCCGCGAATGAGACCACGGTTTATCGCGTAAGCCCACAGGACCGCCCAGGTCCCCCTTTGGCTCGAACGGGGACAAACGGACTTTCCTTCATGAACCGAACAACGGTCTCAACGAAGAACAAAAGGATTGCTAAAAAAGGACTTTACTCTTTATTTATAATAAGGAAAAGTATAAAAAGAAAAAAGTGGAAAAAATGGCCTTCACAGAGGCCTACTATCTCCCCCAGGAGCTGCCAGGTCTTCCACGCGCCGAGTCAGCTTGGCAACTTGTTGACGGAGGGACGCTATCACCCCGTCCTGTTGATCGATGACTTGACGGAGGGCCTCGACCTCCCTCACAGAAACGGCAAGGAACTCCTCGACCGACCTCTCGAGTTGTTCATGGCCTGCCAGAGCTGACGCTAGGGCCATGCCATCGACGGTCACGGAGGAACGGCCTCCCTAGAAGCCCCCGCGACCACTGCTAACTATGCCTGACTCTTCGGATGATCGCCCTTCACCCTGAGAAGCCATACCCGCTCTCAGGAGCTGTTGAGAAGCTGACCGAAAGGATGGTAAACACTGGCAACCCTCTCATCCATATTTATACCCCCGAGCGAGTATCTCGAGCAGTCGGGTCATAAATCCCGACCCATGAGAATCCACCACATGTCGCCACTTTGGCTGGTGCCCACAGGAAACGAAAAGTCGCGCCTCTTCCCGAGAAAAATCGGTAAATATCGACGAATTACTCGTGAACCCCCCTCCTTCTATAGAAACTGGGTTCCTTCCAATCTGTCGGGCCCTCACAGAGTAAATATTCCCGAAACCCCATCGGATCTCCTCGAATCAATCGCCTTCGAGAAGCGCAAGGAAACAAAAAGGCACGATAGCAGATGACGCTAGCTCGCTTTCCTCAAAAATTGCCAAAACATAAATATCGAGCATCCCCATGCACCGCCCGTTCCGCTTTGGCGGTCCCTGCCGAATCTCATGGGAACCAAACATCAGGAGTCTCGGCGATGACTAAGTCATCCCTCCGAGCCACAAATCTTCAAACCTCGGTAGGACCGAGCGATGAATCTCCGAACCTTGGCAGGCCCGAGCCATGAATCTCCGAACCTCGGCTGCACTGAGTCGTAAATCTCCGAACCTCAGCAAGGTCGAGTAATGAATCTCTGAGCTTCGGCCAAAGTAAGGAACTATCAAACAATCTCCAGAGTTCTACCTGGATTCAGGCAGCTTATAAGCCCCGATCAGGTCGGGAAGAGTAAAATCCTCGGCCAAGGACAAGCAATATCTCCAAAACTTGTCCTGCATCGAGAAAGATACAATCTGAAAACTCGAACAAGCCAAGCAGCTTCTCAAAAGAGACATACGAGCTCTCTTCGAAGGAACGCCTGTTTCAAAATCACGCCTACCGCGTGAGTCTACACGACCGCCCAGGTCTCCCTTCAAACCAAAACAGATGGTCTCCCCCACTGAGAACCGAACCCCGATTTGGGCAAAAAATGAAGCAGCGAAGTATATTACGGGAGCAGCGACTCTCGGCGCAAAAGAAACAGAAACTAGGAGAAAGAACAAAACTTTCTTTATTTCATTGCCATCGAAACAAATTACAACCGCCTGAGAGGCGCTACAAGTGCATTGAAATACATGAAATAAAACGAATACATAGCTCAGCCAAGCTACTCCAAGACAGCTTCGGGTGACAATGATGCTTCGGCATCCGATCCAACGAATCAGGCAAGCCATGGGCCAATCAGCTCGCGCTGATAATGAGCGGACAACTCGGCCCGACCGTTGCAACCAGCTTCGGTTAATAATGATATCTTGGCATCCCAACCGAGATATCAAAGAAATCAGAAAGGGTGGACGGGTTTTTACCCCAAACCATGCAACCGAAGGGCCAAGAAGGAAGCTCGCGACCCCTGGTGCCGGGGCGCTCCCCCAAATATAGTGTGTACCGCTAGCCATTGCCCAAGTCGAAAGGAAATGTACTAGCGGACGACACACCAACACCCCCTCCTCACATGGCAAAAGATTTCCTGAGCGGATGAGCCCAGGAATCCAGACCAGGGGAGGAGGAGAAATTCATGCAAGCCATGGGGAGCCCGCATACACTTCCTATCCTACGTCCCCAAAGGTGAACCGCAAAGGTCACACAGGAGGCGTATATGTGTGCTCTCCATGCGATCTCTGCGGACCTCCTGTGCGCTCTCCATGCGACCTCCGGAGCTCCTTTCTTGAGGGCAAGCCACCCCCCAGCGGCTCCTTCGTCACCCCAGCTGTCCGGAGGACAACGACGACTTGCAGGAGGAAAGCTCAGTCCTCCCGCTCTAAGCCCCAGAGAGGCAGGCATCGTGTGCGTCTTCACAATTTACAGAGAAGAAAACTCTGGGATGGCCCAACACAGCCCTCTTTTCCCTTTTTATAGGCGGAGACGAACCGGGAACAGCTATCAGAACAGAAGGTCCCGAGATTCAAAATGCCAAGCCCACGCCACCACATGGCCTCCTGAAATGAAAACAACGCCCCTCAATGCGCACCAAGCGTGTCGCCCAAGCCATGACGCATACCAAAAGATTATCTTTGATCCCGGATCACGAGCTTTAAATGTAGAAAACTATCCGCCGATCTTGCAGATACTGGCAGATCTGGGGAGTCGTCCCGTGAAAACGACATCCTTCAATGGCAAATAAGCACTTACACCACACGCCAAAGCGACCTATGTTGAAAAAGATCGACACAGCAGAAGTTCGTCGAAAAGTGCTGGGCGACCTTTTGTTGGCTGCAAAACCGTATCGCCTATTTCGGTGAAATAAAAATCGATCTGCCTTGGAAAAGATAAAACACTGACAGGGGTAATAAATAGATGCGAAGGCCAAACCCTCTTTTCACCAAAAAGAATAAGGGGGTGACAGCGAAGGTTCAACAAACCCCCTGCTCGGGGACAAATCCCCCTCTTTTCGTCGAAGGAACGATCTCAGTTTGGCTACTGATAAGGTGGACTACCTCGGCCCTAGCCGAGCTACTTTGTCCCTCGGCCCTAGCCGAGCTACTTTGTCCCTCGGCCCTAGCCGAGTTACTTTGTCTCTCTGCCCTAGCCGACCTGCTTTGTCCCTCGGCCCTAGTCGAGCTGCTTTGCCCCTCGGCTCTAGTCGAGCCACTTCACCCCTCGGCCCTAGCCGAGTTATTTCATCCCTCGGCCCTAGCTGAGCCACATCATTCTTCGGCCCTGGCCGAACCACGGTGTCATTCGGCTTAAGTCGAATTGGATCGTCTCTCAACCCCCTTTTTTTATACCAAGCCGTGTTGTCGCTCGACTCTTTCGTTGGGGCTATCCCTATGCCTTGGCCCCGACCAAGATGTTCCTTCAAATTCGAGCCAGAAAACCAACCAAGCGGCGCTCACAGTTGGGGCAAAAATTTAAGGCAAGACGACCCCACAACATTAATTAGGGCATCATTGCGTAGGCTGTCAAATACATGTCCCCCGTTCGGATTGCGCCACCTAAGTCTATACTCCCTACGCCCGAACCTACGCTTCGAACTAGGGAGTGGGGGGCATGTGTTGAGGGATAAAATCGCCATTGCGTTGATAACCGTGCGAAGGGGCTAAGATCAGCCCCATCCCCCCGCCCGCTATATTACGCCCATGAAGAACGAGCTAACTAATGTGGTCCAATGGGCCGAGCAACCTATAGCTCGGTTCCCCCGAGCTACCCATAGCTTGGTTCTCCCGAGCAATAGCTCGGCTCCCCCGAGCTACCCATAGCTTGGTTCTCCCAAGGAACCCATAGCTCGGCTTCCCCGAGCTACCCATAGCTCGGTCCCCCTGAGCTACCTATAGCTTGGCTCTCCCGAGCAACCCATAGCTCGGCTCTCCCGAGCTACCCATAGCTCGGCTCTCCTGAGCTACCGATAGCTCGGCTCTCCCGAGCTACCCATAGCTCGGCTCTCCCGAGCAACCCATAGCTCGGCTTCTCTGAGCTACCCATAGCTCGGCTTCTCCGAGCTACCCATAGCTCGGTCCCCCTAAGCTACCCATAGCTCGGTTCCCCGAGCTTCCCATAGCTCGGCTCTCTGAGTAACCCCCGAGCAATCCCTGGCTCGACACACACCTCCGTGGAACCTAACGGGAGAGCCCGGGCCTAGCGTAATAGAATTCCAAACAAAGAATCATATCGAGGAGTGGTCTGGGATCTACAATAACGGCCTAGGACCTACGCACTCATCAGATCTCAGGCCATCAGAGAGCCCTCCCAGCCATCGATCCTTCAACGAACAAGATACGGATCCCACCGGCCTTACAACAGCTTGATTCGAATCGTCTCTATATCCCAACAACCTTCAAACCTTCCTGAAGGCTCTTAAGATCTAGGTGATTGCCTATAAATATGACACTCCCAGATTCTCTCAGGTATGCGCACAAGCCCCCGTACACAGCTTTTGGCTCACTCTCTTTCTTTCACTGCTCATCCTCCTCCTTCTCCGCCGTCGGCGCTCCCCATGAGCTCCCCGATTGGCCGCCCCTGGAGGGATTCCCCAAAGAGATCCTTTTTCTCTTTTCTATTGATTGTCGATCCCCACTGACTTGAGCGTCGGAGGGTCTTCTGTGGAGGGCCACCCCCAATGCCTCTTGCGTGAGGACTTCTGTACAGGTCCGCTCAGGAGGAAGTTTGATCAGGAAACCGATCGCGCCCGAGTCGGAGGACAGATCCCGGCGGCAACACCAACCATAAAAGACTAGGTTTTAAAGTGATTAAACAAGGACCTAAGTAGTAATTGGGCCAAACTATTAATTAGCTAAATAAATAAATCAATCAATCGAAACAAGGAAACGAGACCCAAATAGGATCTCATTCCCCTATTTCCAAATGAGGAAAGGACTTTCGATTGAAGCCAGAGTTCCACACCAAGTTAGAAGAAATTTAGTGAGATCACTGATCCTCTATAAGTAGAGAATCCTAGGGTTTGTTCTAGGGTGGTAACGGGGTAGGCATCATGGAGCAAGGGATGACTAATAGAGAAAGAGAAGAGACATTTGTTTTTGCGGCAAGGGATGACTAATAGAGAAAGAGAAGAGACATTTGTTTTGTGAATCATTAAAGAATCGTCTGAAGAAGGCCGTCAGAAGAGGTATGTCACTTTCCTTTTCTTTTGGTCTCTTTCTTAGGAGTTTTAATTGGCCATGGAGGGCTATCGGTCATTGTCATAGTTTAAAAAAGGCTGGATGCCCTATTTTTGATGATGGTCATGCATCGTTTGATTTGGCCACCAGCTGCACCATAGTCTCTAAGGATAACCTAGAAAGGTAGGCCTAGTAGGATCACCAGCGATGCCTGGGACTCCAGCAGGTGCTGGCTAGAGATTGATAAATTTGTTTATTTTTCTTTTCTTGCTTCCATTTCTGCGCCTTATCCCAAGGTTTGTTCTAAGAGATAGCTAGTCAGAGATGTCAATCTGAGTAATGGTCGATTGACCGGGTCGACTGTGGATCTCAAAATTGTTATGATGCACGTGCCCTTAGGTAAAATGATGCACTGATAAGTTTATTTATTATTTTAATTTAATTATTAAAATAAATATTAATTATTTTAAATTTAGTAAAAATTGATACTTTTTTATGGATGTTTACGGAAAAAGAGCTTATAGATGGAAAGAGCTTAATTTTTGAAGTCCAACGATGCAAACGATACTCAAATAAGAACGATCTATTTATTCAAAAGGGAAGAAAGAGATAATTTCGCAACTCGTACAAACTAAGGACAATTGATGTAAAACGGATAGCAGAAAGTTTTCTCATGATATTTGAACGATCGTGAATCTGATTGACTCCAACTTTGACCAAGAGAAAAAAATTATGGAGGGAATGCTGACGGCAGTAATGCGTGGCTAGATACCTTCAACTTGGGATGTGATGAAGCTTGTAGCCATGTTCTATCTTTCTTTTTGTTCTTAATTTCTATGCAATAAAAATCATGCTCTTCTTTCATATAATCATTTGAGTTATTTTTCTAATCGAGGTTTTGATCTGGCATACATGGCCTATACCTTCTATCGACGTGCTTAGATCTCAGGATACGTGCCTAAGAGAGATAGACAGTAGTATGGTAGTTTAGGCCTCTAGTTTATACTCTAAGTGGATGTACTGCGATCTCCTGATACGGCCTATGCCTGACTAAAGAAAAATTATTCTAATCCTAGATTTACAAAAATTATTATTATTGCAACATAAAAAAAAGAAGATAAAACCTATGTGCATAGTGGATTCGAATTCCTGGGTTGCTTCTCCTGCTATTTTAATTTTATTGATTAACTAGTTGTTATCTTTTAATAACTGCTATTCTTAATATAATCCTCTACAGATATTTTTTTTATAAATAATTGCCCTTGATCCCCGAGGATACGATCTTGATTCAACACTAGCTATAGTAGTGAGTAGGTTTTATTTTTGACCACCAACGACGGTGATCAAATTTTGGCACCATTACTGGGGATCCAAGCATGATTAGTTCATGAAAAAAAGTTAAAAAATAATTAAAAAATATCATTATTTTTTATTTTTTATTATTTTTATTTTTATTTTTATTTATTATTTTATTATTATTTGTGCTTCTATATAAAAAAAGAGTAAATTTTTTTTATTAAATAGTTATTGCTCTCTTTAGGTTATTATTATTTTTTATTTACCTTAATTATTAGATTTTCTTATTTTTTTTAACATAAAAAATTAACTTTCTTTCTTGTCACAAATCTAGTTTAACCTAATAAACTTTTCCTTTTAATTAACTTATCTTAAAGAACCTAAAAGAAAACCCTAAGACACCTTCCATAAAATATAATTAATTTAAGAAAATAAATAATAAACTTTAAAAACTTCCTAACTTGTTTAGACACATTGTTTGAATTGCATTGCATTTCCATAAAATACTTTAAGGGCATAAACCCCTAATCAAGATAAGGTGAAGAGTTGATCACCCGTACTTGGCCCACGAACCACATTCTTTATTTTGCATCAACCCAAGTCTTTAACTCTAAAATTAACTAGACATCAGCCCCTAAGGAACTCGAGCTCAGTAGGATAAGGCACCCAAAAGAGTTGGACTGGATTGGGATTGACTAATTAACTGGTGTCTAGAAAGGGAAGGAAAGTGGTTATTTAATTAATTTCGTTCGCTTACCTAGTAAGCAACAGGGGGACCCCCATTGACCTTATCCTTAACTAGCTAGTTGATCAGTTAATTTTGACTTGGAGGGCTCCAAGACGGTCTTGGAAGTTAGGAGCTGTCTAGATCTAGGTTAAGCCTAGAGTATAGAGTATAATCTTTGTTAACTTAATTACTAATAATTATTAAATCTTAATTAAATTATTCTTCATTGCTCTTAGTTCTAGAAATCTTTTAGGATATTTTCTTTAGAATCTTCTCCTTTCTCTTCTATTAAATTAGTTAAAAAAAAGAAAACTGAATTACTATTTTCTTTAGAGGGTGTTGGTAAGGTGTATGCTTGGCCACCAATCATTACAACCCAACCTCATACCCTTAGATCTTGAATAGAGAGAACTTATAGAGCAAACAGGGCATGCATTATGGATCTTAATCAAAAAATAATCCACCACATCAATTCAAGGAGTACTTTGCCCCTTCACAATATACATATTCATCATGCATACAAGTACCCCCAATAGAGGCTGTCCAATATGAAATTAGTCCAGTGTAATCCAAGTGTTATCAGCTTTTCATGGATTTACAAATGAAGATCCCTATAAACACTTAGATGAATTCTTAAAAATTTGCTCAACTGTCAAGATTCAAAATTTCTTTAATGAGGCACTTAGGCTTAAGTTATTCCCTTTCTCCCTAAAAGATAGAGCCAAGTATTGGTTAAATTTACTAGATACTATTATAATTTCAACTTGGGACCAACTTCAGAGGAAATTTCTTAAGAAATACTTTCCTATAGAAAAAAATGAATCAATTCAGAAAAGCCATAACCAATTTTTTCCAATTAGAGGGAGAAATTTTTTATGAAACGTGGGAGAGATTAAGAGAATTAACTAAAAAATGTTACCTAAATGACAGTTGTTTAATAATTTTATGATGGATTATCAGAAAGGCACCGACAAATGGTCGATGCCTTATGCGGAGGAATATTTATATAAAAAATGAACATGAGGTATGGCAACTTTTCAAAACTCTAAGTGAAAATTTCTTGCATTACATGTCTGCTGCCTGTAAAGATCCTCCCACAGAACCTAAGAGAGGTGGAATATGCAACATAGGTCAGTCTATTGATATCTATATCAAAATTGATGAACTATCTCAAAAGCTTGATCGAATTCTATAAGTTAGAAACACCTCTTCCCCATCTACTCAATTACATGAGGTTTGTATAATTTGTTCGAATATGACCCATTCTATAGGTGAATGTCCAGCCGCATACCAATTTCCTAAGCTTGTTCAGGAGCAAACCCACCAAGCCCAAACCCGAATGGCTCCTAAGCTAGGAAATGATCCATATTCAAATACTTACAATCCTAGATGACAAAATCACCCAAATTTTTTATGAAAACCCCAACATATCATCAGTCCAATAATAATTAGGCCTAACCATTAGGAGACCCAAATCAGAAGCATGTCATATTCCTAATTTTCAAGTCCTCCTCAACCTTCACCAAATAATCATGATCCTACTTTCGAAGAGAAGGTGTTACAAGCATTGAAAGGGCTAGAAATGAATACTCAACTCCTTCACACACAATCCATTGCAAAACTAGAAACCCAGATAGGTCAACTAGCCACAGTATTCAGTGAAAGAGAATGGGGTAAGCTACCGAGTTAGTCCGAAGCTAATCCTAGGAACCTAAACATTCAAGGATCAAAACAAGGAGCCCAGATTAACCAACTAAGTATCATTCATACATTAAGATCTGAAAAACTAATAGATAATTAGGTGGGTACATATGAAGAAGCATAATTTGAAGTCCCATCACTTGAACAACTTATTAAGCTGGGTCAGCCCAAAACACCTAAGGCATCAGAGTCTAATGTAATGCCTAACCCACCAGCTGAGCCCATATCAGAAGGAGATAAACCAAAAATTAGGATTGTGACACCATTCTCAACTAGACTTAAGTCCAATCAAAATTCATCCCAATTCGATAAGATTTTGAAGGTCTTTAAACAAGTTAAAGTGAACATCCCCTTACTGAGCATGATTCAACAAGTCCCAGCCTATGCCAAATTTCTTAAGGATCTATTTACCAAAAATAAGACCACCAATATGCCCAAGATAGCCTTCCTGGCAGCCAGTGTGAGCTCTTACCTATCTAACCACATGCCAGTGAAATACAAAGATCTAGGATCACCCACTATTTCATACATTATGAGGAACACCCTCATAAATACGGTTCTGTTAGACTTAGGGACGAGTGTTAATATATTGCCAAACTCTGTATATGAGTTGTAATATCTTGAAAACCTTGTAATTTATTGATAATATTAATGGCATTTTTCATTTGAAATGAAAGTCGGAGGGTTTCAATGAAATATGGGCGTGTTGGCCATTTGATAAATGTAAAAAGGCAAAATTATGGAGTAAATGAGTATATTTTTTACTGCTAATGAGTTTGATTTAAGAAATTTAGAGATTTAAGTTTTAATAGGCTTAATTATAAGAAAAATCAAGTTTAGTTTGAGTTTTACCCTTAAGTGATGTTTTTAGTAATTAGAGTCGACTCTAATTGAAATGGAGTCGACTCTTGCACGATTTTGAACTTCCGGCACGCTTTAGAGTCGGCTCTCATAGAAGGGGGAATCGACTCTATTGAAAAAATAGAAGGTTAGCATTTCTGCTTTATATTAGAGCCGACTCTAATTTTTGCGGGAGCCGACTCTAATTTTTGTGGGAGCCAACTCTAAGACGGCAGATTCCTTGGGTTAAATCTTGAGATTTTCATATTTATTCTGTTTTAAGTTCGATTTGAGTGTCGTTTGAACCGTTGGATTTCTAAAATCGAGCTCTTTAAGTTGATAGGGTCTTTTCTTAGAAATGTTATAAAAAAGTATCGATTTAAATAAATAATAATAATCTAGGCTATAAATCGATTAAAAAAATGTTATGTCAGGGGCAAAATGGAAAAAGGCTTCGATGAAAATTGCTAATTGTGCTAAGGGAAATTTGGAAAAGAAAATCTAAGAGCAAAATATCATGGTTATAAGTGAGCCACGTGTTTTCCAAAAAGCATGCGTTAAAAGTATTGAGGGTAAAATAGGAATTTGGCATGCTTTAGCCCCTAAGTTATCCATGACTTGGTCCCCAAGTCACTAGAGAAAAAGGGAAACTTGGGATCAGCCAAAGAAAAGAAAGAAAGAAAGAAAGAGAGAAAGAAAGAAAGAAAGAGAGGAAGAGGAAGAAGAAGAAGGAGAAAGAAAGAGGAAGAAAAAGGGAAACTTGGGGTTTGTGTTTGGCTCCAGGTAAGCTATAGCTTCCTTAGATCTTGCATGACTTCAGATTTTCTTAGATTCTTGTATTTTGAGGTAATAGTGAAAGTAATCTTGCGTAGAGAAAGGATGAAAGAAAATAATAAGATATTAGAGGATAGATCATGTATGCATGCTTGGTTTTGTGAAAAAACCTCGTGTGGAGGTAACCCTAATAGCTATCGTATCTGTATATTGACGTAGGTCAAGAGGGTTTTTTCAGGGAGCCGAAATACCGAAGTTAGTACCAGTTAAGAAGTAACCTGCTAAGGTGAGTGGGTTTCTCATCTAGCAATGAAAAGTTAATTTGAGCTAGTATAATGAGATTAATACCTAGTTGTGGTATGTTATATTTAGTAGAGTATTATGTATGTTTTAAATATGAGAAATGAGAACCTAGTATATGATATTCTGATGCATGAGTTTTGAGCATGAGTTTTAAGCACAAAGAAATAAGCATGAGTTTCGATGAGGGGATTGTTGATGTATACATGGCATATTTGCATGATAAAGCTTTACAAATGACATATTTTGATGTATGTCACTACAAGAGAATTAAAATATTGCGATGCCTAAATGCGTCGCAATTGCGTCGCTAAACATGCTATTGCGACGCAATAGCGACGCAACGAGGGCGTCGCTCAACTGTCCGTCGCAATACCCTTTTGTCGCAATTGCGTCGCAATATTGCGACTCTCTGCGACGCTCTTGCGACGCCACATTGCGTCGCAATATTGTGACGCATGCAAATGCATCGCTAAATTTAAAAATAAATTTAATTAGAAAAAAAATTATTATTAAATATTGTGATGCACTAAATTGCGTCGCAATATTTAAAATTAATTTTTAAAATAAAAACAATTATTATTAAATATTGCGACGCACTAAATTTGGTCGCAAAATTGCGACTCATCCAGATGCGTCGCAATATTTAATAATAATAATTTTGGTATAATAGCGATGCAATTTGAGTCGCTAATGCGTCGCAAATAAAAATTATTTTAAAATATTGCGATGCAAGGTAATTGCGTCGCAATATTTATTAAAAATTTTTAAGATAAAATAGCGACTCAATTGTAGTCGCTAATGCGTCGCTATTAAATTTATTTTTAAATTATTGTGATGCCAGGTCATTGCATCGTAATATTTAATAATAATATTTTAAAAATATTAGCGATCCAATATCAGTCGCTAATGCGTCGCAAATTTTGTTTTTAAAAATATTTAAATGATTAAAAATTAAAATGGTTAATACAATTTTGCTAAATCTAAATATTGATACAAACATTTTTCACTCAATCCAAACAATAATATATTTCAAAAAATAATTTATATATTAAAATTTTGAAGTTTTTACAACATAAAAAAAGAAAAAAAAATACATCAAGAATCTGAACGATCACGTGGAGGCTGTGGAGGCTGAAGACTCTGCGACAAGCGGCTAACCATATCCCGCAAATAATGCATCTCATCTCGCATGTCTGCAACCTCCTGATCCCGGCCTCGCATACGATCCTCAAAATCCTGCTCGACCTCCTGGCGAATCTCCTCTGCAATAGATCTGCGAAGCTCCTGTAAATGCTCGGGAGGAAGATCAGCAGGAACTCGCGAGCTGGAGGCCTGATGGGGAAAAAATGTAGAAGCTCTAGTGCCCAGACCATAGACCCTGCGGTCTCGTGGCTGGGCACCAACAGCCTCCGAAAACACACGTCGACTCTCCTCTGCTGAGAGTTCGACGGGCTCTCCCCATCAGTAGAGTCGACCTGCGATGCCTGGGAGCGAAGCTCCTCGACTCGTGTCTTGAAATTATGAAATCAACAATAAATGAGTTAATAAATTTCTCGAAATAAAATTTTAGAAATTAAACAGATACTACATAAATCTAATTTCTTACCGCAACCTCCCGTGATCGCGTGTCGACCCAGGACCGTCCCTCCTGGTGTGTGTCGCCCTGAATAGACGAAACTCACCAGGATCTCCGCCCTCCTGCTCAGTCTATAACAAAAAAAAAATGATATTAATACAAATATTTGTAAATAACTAAAATAGTAATTAAAATATTTATGTTTTCTTACCATACGCCGTCTGTGCTCCTGAATCGAAATGGAGCCCGAAGTATGACGGGAGAGACCCGTGCCAGGACGCCCTTCTCAGATCGGCGGTTCGTGCTGGCTGATGCGGACCTCCTGCGCCAGCCATCGGACTCCCAGGCCTGCTGCCACTCGTGCCAAATACCCTCTGGCACGTGCGCAGGACGCTGACCCGATGACCTCCAACGATGAAGCATGTCGGAGTATCGGCGTCGCGTCAGAGCCTCCCATGCTGCCCTAATGGCATCATGGGTGGCAGGATCCCACGTAAACTTTTTCTGCATTAAAATAAACAGTTAGTTTCTGAATTTATTAAGTTTAAAAAATTTATATCACTGATAAATTGTATTTAATAAGTTTACCTGAAACTCAGAAAAATAAAACTCCCTCGTGGCTGGAGATACGTGGCGCCAATCGTAGCCACTGGGATCTGCACGCCTCTGAAATACGGCTGATGTGGCTGGATACATGATGCTGCTCAATGAATCTGTTAAAAAAATGCATGTTTATAAGTAATTGACTTAAAAACATAAACAAATATTTTTAATTAGTATATACTTACATCCCCTGAGCATCAAGTCGAAGTACAGTGCGGCCGATGGTGGAAGAACTCTCGGAGGTCTGTGCCGATCGGCTGGATGGTAATACTGCTGCAGAGATCGAAGGCTGCGCCTCTGCTGGAGATCCAAACTCTCCATCTCCGACGCTCATGTGATCTGATGTAGCAGGCTACGTCTCTGCTCACTCCAAACTGTCGTCGGTAGATCTACCTCTGCCCGTCATACTGAAAATACTAAAGATTCACACAATTAAATTACGATTAATGATTGACTATGTAAGAATTTAACACTTATAAAAAAAAGTTAAATTTTAAAAAACCTCTATGTTTAATCGGTGTCATTTGTTTCGTGAAATGTTGGTTCAACATCCGATGCCGTATCGGATTGCGAATCAGTTTCATTATCATCGGAAGGAAACCGAACATTTGCATCCGCAATTTCTTGGACATCACCACTTGGATCTCTAAGTGATGTTTCAGGAGCCCTTGTGTCATCCTCAATTGCATGCATTTCCATCTCATCCTCTTGAAATGCAGGGCACTCGGCTGATTGACTTGATGAACTCTCCTCTAATACGATTGTTGAACGTGGGACGATTTTAGAAACGGCCCACCAATCTCGCTTGTCGTTGCGCAAACTTGGATATCCGCAGTAAAAGACTTGCTGAGCTTGGGATGCAAGGATGAATGGGTCATATTTCTGCAATCTTCGTCGATGGTTCACTTCAACCAAATTATAGTCGTTATGAACCCTTTTGCCCACAGGAACTATCGGATCGAACCAATCACAACGAAACAATACGGTTCGTTTCATAGGCCAACCGGGATATTCAACTTCAACCACCTCTACTAACTTTCCATAATAATCCTGCATATTTGCTCCAACACTTTCTCCTTTCACACACACGCCCCAGTTCTGCGTGCCTCTTGAAGCTGCTAATCGTTCAATCTGAAATTTGTACCCATTTACAAAATAGCCAGTAGAGGTTGTTACGGTCTTCAATGGCCATTGCGATAGACATTTAATGAAAATATTGTCGGTTGTCGACCATGGACCGTTGACCTATAAATTAATAAGCTATTGACATCCAATTCAAAAAATAATAGCCATTATCGAAATTGATTGAGTGATACTACTCACAAATTCATAAAACCAGTAAGCAAACTCCGTTTCTAATTTCTGCCCAATTGCAACTTGACTGATGTCGGGATTCATCTGTCGTTGTCTATCACAAACATCCTTATGGGATGAAAAGGATGAAAACTACTGTTAGAAATTAAATATTATGGTATATTATTATATAAATTTAAATTTTCAATTTAGCATTGAAGTATACACTTACTCAATATATGGATCGACTTCTCAACAGTTCATTAGGATGTAATAATGTGCTGCATTATACTCCATATCGCTAAGAATTCTTGACTTCTGCCCACCAAATGAACGGCCGATAGCTTTAAAAATTGATATTCTACCGTCATTAGCTTCTGCTTCGTCCACACATACGTCATCGTTACGACCATGATTTGGCTCCTCGTGTGGACGTGACCCTCAAAGTAATGTGAGGCAAAAGCTGAAACTTCTTCGACCAAGTGTGCATTGCATATAGAACCTTCAACCCTTGCCTTATTACGCACATTATTTTTTAACTTCTTAAGATACCTATATGTAAAGTTGCAACAAAAAATTAATGAATTTTTCAAGCAATGAAATAATATTTGAAATGTCAACATATCTTAATGATGTATATATTTACCTCTCGAAAGGATACATCCAGCGATACTGCACGGGACCAGCTATGCTCGCTTCGTATGGCAAGTGAACCGGTAAATGCTCCATTGAGTCAAAAAAACTGGGAGGAAATATTCGCTCAAGCTTGCATAAAATAATTGGAATTTCCTCCTCAAGCCTTGCCATGGATGCAGAAGTAATGACTGCGGCAGATAACTCCTTGAAGAATAAGCTGAGCTCCGTAATTGCCTTCCAGACATGTTGCGGAAGCAACTCACGAAAAGCTATAGGTAATAATCGTTGCATGAAAACATGGCAGTCGTGGCTCTTCATGCCGAACAACTTGAGCTTATGCATGTCCACACACCTACCGATATTTGAGGCATAACCATCTGGAAATTTTAACCCTCTTAGCCAGTTACATAAAACTTCTCGTGAATTTTGTCAAGAGTGTAACATGCTTTAGGATAGGTCCCATCGGCACTCCTTCTCAAATCACCTCTTCTGCAGTACTGATTAAGTTCTTCTCTTGACTTTGCAGTATCTTTTGTTTTTCCCGGGATGTTTAGCACCGTGTTAAATATGTTATCAAAGAAATTTTTCTCGATATGCATAACATCCAAGTTGTGCCGGATGAGATTTGTGCTCCAATAAGGCAAATCCCAAAATATACTTCGCTTCTTCCAGTTATGTTCTTTACATATACGGCTATTTATTCTATCTGCATCCGGTTCCCATGCATACATCAACCCCAAATGCTCTATAGAATCAAATAGATCCGTGCCGGACCTAACCGGTTCGGCAAATTTTGTGACTGCTTTGTTCTTCCGGAAGGCGATCAAGTTACGCCTGTAAGGATGATTTGGGGGCAAGAACTTCCTATGGTTATCAAACCATGACTGCTTACCACTCTTCTGCAATGTAAATGCATCCGAATCATACATGCAATGAGGGCATGCCAGACGTCCAGCAGTGCTCCAACCAGACAACATTGCATATGCCGGAAAATCACTTATTGTCCACATCAAAGCAGCTCTCATTAAGAAATTTTGTTTCATAGAAATGTCGTAGGCTACCACTCCTGTTTCCCACAACATTTTCAATTCGGCCACCAACGGTTGCAGAAAGACATCAATCTTTTCCTTTGGATTTGATGGTCCTGGAACCAAAACGGTTAAAACATTGCAGTATCTTTCATGCACTTCCACGGAGGAAGGTTATATACAGTCAGTATCACAGGCCAACATGAATACTGTTGCCCCGCTTGACCAAATGGTTGGAAGCCATCGGTACAAAGACCTAATCTCACATTCCTTATATCTTCAGCGAAATCAGGATGATTTTCATTGAAATGCTTCCAAGCCTTTGAATCTGATGGATGCCGCATTTCATCCTCTTTAGATTCATGTTCGGCATGCCATCTCATATCAGCAGCTGTTGCCTCAGATCTGTATAATCTCTGCAGGCGTGGGGTAAGAGGAAAGTAATGCATCCTCTTGTAAGGCACACTTTTCCTCCTACTTGTACCGGCTCCTCCTTCGGTGTTTTTGAACCTCGATTGCCCACAAATCTTACACCATCTCAGCTCTGAGTCTTCACCCCAAAATATCATACAATTGTTCAAGCAACAATCGATCTTATTAACTGGGAGCCCAAGCCCACGCAACAACTTCTTTGTTGCGTAAAAACTGTCTGCGGCAACATTATCATTTGGCAAAATTTCTTTGATTAACTCAGCTACAGAATTGAACGCCTTTTCTGATAATCGATGTTCTGCCTTAATATTCAACATTCGAGCAGCTGTAGAGAACTGGGAATGACCCTCACACCCAGGATACAATTCTTGATTTGCAGCACGCAACATATCATAAAATTGTTGTGCTTCTGGATTTGGTTCTTCCATAAATGTATTCTGATTGAAGTCATTACCCGATGCATTCATCACCATTTGTTCATATGTGTTTAAATTCACAAATGGTTCATCTACGGGAATTGACTCTTGTTGGCCTATAACAGCTGCTGGAATATCCTCTGGTTCACCATGACAGTACCAAACATAGTAATCAGGAACAAACCCCTTCTTACACAAATGCACCTTAACAGTTTCCACATCTCTGTAGGCTTTATTCTGACACCTGTGGAAGTTGCATGGGCACCTAATCCTAGGCCCATCCATCCATTCAGGTTGGCTACATGCAAATGCGATAAATTCTTCCAATCCATTCAGAAAATCTGGATTAAGCAAGCCATCTTTTATCCTTGCATACATCCACGAGCGAGTCCCGCTCATTTTTGACCGACTTATACAAAGTCTGGTAAATCATTAAATGAAACCAAAAATAAAACTATATTAGTATTACTAAATATATAACTAAATTATTTCTTGGTCACAACTAAGGTTAATAACAACCATTTAAATCATTTATAAGTACCAATTTTTTTTAGGCAACTAAGGTCCCTACCATGCAAGGGCGAGCCACGGCTACGATCCTTGGCGTGCTAGCAAGGACCGATGCACAGGTTCATGGCTAATGGGAGGGCTTGAGTTTGGTCGGGCCGCAAGGCGGTGCGTTTAATCATGAGACTTCACAAGAATTCAAGTGTCTTAAATAATTCTACCTTCACTCCATGTCTATAAGGTAAGGCCCTATCCCATTCAAGAATATTTTTTGTGATATGTTATTCTGCTATTAATTATCATCGATCGGTTACATTGAAATTTCGGCAGCATTTCCCCATATGTTCTCCTAAATGTGTGGTATATAAGCCACACTAGGAGAACGTATGAGCAAATACAAACCGAAATCTCACCCCACGATGATTACTAGCAGACTAACATGTCACAAGAAATATTCCCAACTGTCCACCAGGACAATTTGAGAATTTGCAAGACTAAGGCTTACAAATTCTCAAACGGGTCTAAAGGTTAAAGTGCTGTGATTATGGAAGTCCGAAGACAATCGAACTTATGCTTGTTATTCTTAACTTCTTGTGAATTATACATGTAATCACTAACTTTTTAAGATTATTGTGTCAAATACAAATGTTTGCGAATACTAAAATGTAAATCATTGAAACTACTAATTTGTTGCTGAAATTAAATAATATTACAACAAAATTTTTATTTAGCATTACATAATTTAATGCATCATTCAGTTTGCAGCAGAATATAAATAATCAAGACATAACAATTGTAAATGAGTATAAATGCACAAATACTATTGCATAAACATTCTGCTTAAATTAATTATTGCATAAATATTATGTAAATTAAATAATAATACAACAAGACTTCTATCTAGCATTACAAATATTATTGAATAATCAAGACATAACAAACAGTCTATCCCCCCTCCCCCCTGTTAAAAATTTTTTTTTTTTTTTGTCACAGTGGCCTGGCCACCGTGGCCAGGCCACTGCCGGCCACGGCAGCGGCCGTGGCCGGACAAGAAAAAAGGGGGGGGGGGTTTCCCCCCCCCCCCCCCTGTTAAAATTTTTTTTTTTTTTGACAGTGGCCTGGCCACCGTGGCCAGGCCACTGCCGGCCACGGCAGCGGCCGTGGCCGGACAAGAAAAGAAAGGGGGGGGGGGGGGGTTTCCCCCCCCCCCCCTGTTAAAAATTTTTTTTTTTTACAGTGGCCTGGCCACCGTGGCCAGGCCACTGCCGGCCACGGCAGCGGCCGTGGCCGGACAAGAAAAAAAGGGGGGGGGGGGGGGTTTTCCCCCCCCCCTGTTAAAATTTTTTTTTTTTTGACAGTGGCCTGGCCACCGTGGCCAGGCCACTGCCGGCCACGGCAGCGGCCGTGGCCCGGGGGGGCCCCCCTGTTAATTTTTTTTTTTTGACAGTGGCCTGGCCACCGTGGCCGGCCACTGCCGGCCACGGCCGTGGCCGGACAAGAAAAAAAGGGGGGGGGGGGGGTTTCCCCCCCCCCCCTGTTAAAAATTTTTTTTTTTTGTACAGTGGCCTGGCCACCGTGGCCAGGCCACTGCCGGCCACGGCAGCGGCCGTGGCCGGAGAAGACGGCCACGGCAGCGGCCGTGGCCGCCTTGTCCGGCCGCGGCCACGGCCGTGGCCGGACAAGAAAAAAAAGGGGGGGGGGTTTCCTCCCCTCCCCCCTGTTAAAAAAAAAATTTTTTTTTTACAGTGGCCTGGCCACCGTGGCCAGGCCACTGCCGGCCACGGCAGCGGCCGTGGCCGGCCATGGCCGGCCACGGCAAGGGAAATATTAAAAAAAAAATTTTTTTTTTAGGGGCTAACCTTGGTGAGGCCGGAGGATGAGACGCCGGGAGCCGGAGGACGGGGATGCGCCGGAGGAGCGGGGATCACGGCGGCGGCTAGGTCAAGACGGGAAGAAGAAAGAGAAGGGCGGCTTAAATATAGGTAATTAGCGACGCAATAATTGCGTCGCGTCGTAATTTTTTTTTTTTTTGTCTTAGCGCACTCGCTAATCCATCGTTAATAATGTTTATATAATTTTATGAAAAATAGCGACGCCAATAATGCGTCGCTAATGCGTCGCTAAATTGGCGCCATGGCGGGAAAATATTTTTATTTTCTAATAATTGCATCGCTAAGGCGTCGCAATATTTTTTTAATATTTTAAATTGATTAAAATAAAAACTTATTACATTGCGATGCAACAGTGCGTCGCAATTATTTTTTAAATTTTTTAAATGAAAATATTTAAATTTATTATAATAATTGCGTCGCAATAATTTTTTAATATTTTTAATTATATATTTTAATAATATTGCGACGCTATGCGACCATAATTGCGATTATTTCGTCGCAATATTTGTTTATTTTTTTTTTAAATGCGTCGCTAAGGCGTCGCAATAATTTTTAATATTTATAAATGATAATATTTATAATTAATGTTAATAATTGCGACGAAAATCGATTGCGACGATCGGCGACGATCCGACGGTTGCGATCGATCCAAGCCCTGATCCCGATCGGCGACGACCGATCTCGGACCGCAATCGTCCGATCGGCGATCCGACGGTTGCGATCGATCCAAGCCGTGATCCCGATCGGCCACGACCTATCTTTGTCCGAGATCGGCGACGATCCGACGGTTGCGATCGATCCAAGCCCTGATCCCGATCGGCACGACCGATCTATCGGTCCGATCGGCAAAGATCCGACGGTTGCGATCGATCCCCTGATCCCGATCGGCCACGACCTATCTCGGACGTTGCAATCCGTCCGAGATCGGCGACGATCCGACGGTTGCGATCGATCCAAGCCCTGATCCCGATCGGCACGACCGATCTCGGACCGTGGCGATCCGTCCGATCGGCGACGATCCGACGGTTGCGATCGATCCAAGCCCTGATCCCGATCGGCGACGACCGATCTCGGAAATCGGTCCGATCGCGATCCGACGGTTGCGATCGATCCAAGCCTGATCCCGATCGGCCACGACCTATCTCGGACAGTTGCAATCCGTCCGAGATCGGCGACGATCCGACGGTTGCGATCGATCCAAGCCCTGATCCCGATCGGCCACGACCGATCTCGGACCGTGGCGATCCATCCGATCGCGACGATCCGACGGTTGCGATCGATCCAAGCCCTGATCCCGATCGGCGACGACCGATCTCGGACCGTGGCAATCGTCCGATCGGCGATCCGACGGTTGCGATCGATCCAAGCCCTGATCCCGATCGGCCACGACCGATCTCGGACCGTTGCGATCCGTCCGAGATCGGCGACGATCCGACGGTTGCGATCGATCCAAGCCCTGATCCCGATGGCACGACCGATCTCGGACCGCGGCGATCGGTCCGATCGATCCGACGGTTGCGATCGATCCAAGCCCTGATCCCGATCGGATCTCGTTGCGATCCGAGATCGGCGACGATCCGACGGTTGTGATCGATCCAAGCCTGATCCGATCGGCGACGACCGATCTCGGACCGCGGCAATCGGTCCGATCGGCGATCCGACGGTTGCGATCGATCCAAGCCTGATCCCGATCGGCCACGACCTATCTCGGACAGTTGCAATCCGTCCGAGATCGGCGACGATCCGACGGTTGCGATCGATCCAAGCCCTGATCCCGATCGGGACGACCGATCTCGGACCGTGGATCGGTCCGATCGCGATCCGACGGTTGCGATCGATCCAAGCCTGATCCCGATCGGCCACGACCTATCATCCGTCCGATCGGCGACGATCCGACGGTTGCGATCGATCCAAGCCCTGATCCCGATCGGCGACGACCGATCTCGGACCATGGCAATCGGTCCGATCGGCAAAGATCCGACGGTTGCGATCGATCCAAGCCGTGATCCCGATCGGCCACGACCTATCTCGGACGTTGCGATCCGTCCGAGATCGGCGACGATCCGACGGTTGCGATCGATCCAAGCCCTGATCCCGATCGGCCACGACCGATCTCGACCGTGGCGATCGTCCGAGATGGCGACGATCCGACGGTTGCGATCGATCCAAGCCCTGATCCCGATCGGCCACGACCGATCTCGGACCGTGGCGATCCGTCCGAGATCGACGATCCAACGGTTGCGATCGATCCAAGCCCTGATCCCGATCGGCGACGACCGATGCAATCGGTCCGATCGGCGATCGACGGTTGCGATCGATCCAAGCCATGATCCCGATCGGCCACGACCTATCTCGGACAGTTGCCATCGTCCGAGATCGGCGACGATCCGACGGTTGCGATCGATCCAAGCCCTGATCCCGATCGGCCACGACCGATCTCTGCGATCCGTCCGAGATGGCGACGATCCGACGGTTGCGATCGATCCAAGCCCTGATCCCGATCGGCCACGATCGATCTCGGACCGTGGCGATCCGTCCGAGATCGGCGATGATCCAACGGTTGCGATCGATCCAAGCCCTGATCCCGATCGGTGACGACCGATCGCGGACCGCGGCAATCGGTCCGATCGGCAAAGATCCGACGGTTGCGATCGATCCAAGCCTGATCCCGATCGGCCACGACCGATCTCGGACCGTTGCAATCCGTCCGAGATCGCGATCCGACGGTTGCGATCGATCCAAGCCCTGATCCCGATCGGCCACGACCGATCTCGAACCGTGGCGATCGGTCCGATCGGCGACGATCCGAGGGTTGCGATCGATCCAAGCCCTTATTCCGATCGGTCACGATCGATTTTGGACCGATCGCTATTTAACATAATTAATTTTTTTAAATATATTACGACGCAAAGGGTTGCATCGTATTTTTTAATATGATAATTATATATATAAAAAATTAATTTTAATTCTAATAATTACGATGCAACAAGTACGTCGCTATATTAAAACATAATTTTTCTAATTAATTTTTTAGCTTATTATCGCTAATGCATCGCTATTTAACATAATTAATTTTTTAAAAACATTGCAACTCACTGTGTTACGTCGCAATTATTTTTTCTCATATTTATAATTTATAAAATTTAATTTTATTTAAAATAATTGCGACGCAGTTATTGCGTCGCTAAATTAAAAATAATTTTAAATTTTTTGGTTTATTGCGTCGCTAATGCATCGCTATTTAAAATATTTAATTTTTTTAAAATATTGCGACGCACTGGGTGGCATCGCAATATTTTTTAAAATATTAATACTGTAAAAAATATAATTCCATTTAAATTATTTGACGTAATTATTGCGTCGCTAAATTAAAAATAATTTTCTATTTTTCTAGTTTATTGCGTCGCTAAGGCGTCGCTATTTAAAATATTTAATTCTTTTCAAAACATTGCGACGCACTGTTATGCGTCGCAATATTTTGTAAACTATTTGTACTTTAAAAATATAATTTCATTTAAATTATTTGCGATGCATTTGTTGCGTCGCTAAATTAAAAATAATTTTTCTTATTTTCTAGTTTATTGCATCGCTAATGCATCGCTATTTAATATATTTAATTCTTTTAAAAACATTGCGACGCACTGTGATGCGTCGCAATATTTTTTCCAATAATTAAATTTTATAAAATTTAATTTCATTTCAATTATTTGCGACGCAATTGGTGCGTCGCTAAATTAAAAATAATTTTTTTAATTATCTATTTTATTGCATCGCTAATGCGTCGCTATTTAAAATATTTAATTCTGTTAAAAACATTGCGACGCAAATATTGCATCGCAATATTTTTATTGATATTTATATTTCATAAAAAATTAATTTAAAAATATTGCGATGCAAATATTGCGTCGCAATATTAAAAATTTAATTTTTTTTTGATTTTCTGGTTAATTGAGTCGCTAATGAGTCGCTAATTGCGTCGCAATATTTTGTTGTCACAGAGGCGTCGCAAAGTGGTCGCAATTTAGCGACGCAATTATGCGTCGCTAAATTTGCATCGCTATTTCAGTATTTTCTTGTAGTGTGTATCATACTGAGATCAGCAGCTATGGGACTGATCACTCTTTAGACTGTGTTGTAGCATAAGCATTGCACACTACTATTGAGCTGGCACCTCCTTGTGATTCGATCATACGATGAACCCTAGAATCAGGAGTGAGTGCACGCTTGACCAGGCCACTGGGGCAGGTTGTAAGCAGCTCATGGAAGCATGAATCATAGCTCAGTGGAGCTGGTTACTATATATATAGCCCATAGGGGCAAGAGAAAACCCAAGGTTTCAGGGTAAGGAATAAAGCACTTTGCCAGGTGAACCATACGGGTAAGGTGCTATTTGTGTGGGGATCCTGTTGTTAGTCATGCATCCGATGAGAGTACACCTCCGGAAGGGCATTTGTAGGGTGGTACCTCAGAGGCATTACACACACAGCCCAGTAGCATGAGATTTAAAAGCATATATTATGATTTAAAAAGGGCCAGTGGGCCAAGTAATTATCCCAAGAGGGGAAGTTTACATGAGATGCGAATGTGCAGGTAGATCCCAGTGGAAATCTTGAAATTTAATAAAAAAAAGTCTGGACTGTAGGTAAAGAATACATATCTTCATATTATAATACATGGCTTTTTATCTTGATGAGTTATCTTTCAATGGAAAGTTATTGTAGAGTATTTTAGTACTGGTATATTATTTGAAGAATATGCTACATTTTAATTTATATGATATCATGTTAAAAATATACTTTGAGTTATACAAGCTATATAGTATCAGCATACGGTTAAAAATGTAAGATTATGGTTCTCTATTTGTTCATGGTTAAAGCGTTATTCAGTCACTGGGACTTAGGTCTCACCCATCTATGATTGATATTTACTTTCAGATAAGTGAGTATTTATGCCAAATCAAAAGATAAGCAGGACCAGCCTCTTAGCTGGTGAAGCTTGCTTGGATGCAAGGGTGTATAGATGATAGCCTTGTATACTGAGATTTGTGGGGTGATATTTGTATATTTGCATATGTGTATGTATACAGTGAGATGTGGTAATGTATCAAACTTATTTGGATATGAATACAAGACTTATGTTTTGGAGAAAATTATGAACATGTATGTACTTATAATTTTGATGTCGATTGTGAATGTGATCTTGCAAACTGTCTGAGGATGTCATGAAAAATATTATATGAGCAGGTTGATGCTTAGTGTTGATTTGAGTGATGTGCATATAATTGAGCTGATAATAAAAAGTTTTTAACTGGATGTGTTTTCGAGTGTCTACCACTTATGATAATTTATTGGGTTCTCTAGCTCTTTATGGAGCGCTACATAAAGACTAGTAAAAGTCTATCCGATTATCACAGGTGTGCAGGTGTGCTGTCCGTGGCCCTAGAGAGAAGGGAGAGCTAACAAGTTTTGGTATAAGGGCCCTAGGTTATTAGGTCCTAGGACAATAAGTATGAGCATGAGTCTAGGATGATTGAATGATTATGATTATAGATATTGAAAGATGAAACTGATGTAATGAATAATGTCTTGTAGGACGATTACTACAAAGGCATCTAGAGAGACAGGGCAATCCTCAGGCAAGGATAGAAGCAGAGGTCAAAGTAGACCCAGAAGGTTAGTTAGAAGAAGTCAAATTGGTAGAATGGCTTCTAGTGATTCCATCAAACCAGTATCTAATGAGGCTAGGGTGAGGGCATCTTCAGAGTAGATGCCAGAGTCTTCTTCACAGTCTGCTACTCCTATGCCAGTGGACCCATCTCGGGCACAGACTTAGGGGCTAGTATGCCAGAGCTAGTAGGGGCTAGTATGCCAGAGCTAGTAGGCATGATTACTCAGGTTGTGGTAGCAGTTGTGGGTATTAGTTCCAGCCTTTCAGCTAAAAATTTGAAAGTTCCAAGGAATGTGGAAAGAGCCAGAAAGTTAGGAGCTCTGGAGTTCCAGGGAACTATTGATCCTATTCAGATTGGGGCATGGTTGTAGAGGATCGAGAGGGTATTTGATGTGATGGGATGCTCTGAGGAGCAGAGGCTAGGTATTGCCACCTTTTTACTGGAGGGTAGAGCCCAGAGTTGGTGGAGATCTATTTGTAGCAGGCAGCCCCAGGGAGTGGAGTTGTCATGGGAAGATTTTAGAAGAGAATTTCATCAACAATATTATTCTGAGATTTATAGGGATCAGAAGAGGAGGGATTTCCTTAGTCTGACCCACGGGAGGATGTCTATGGCAGATTATGAAGCCACTTTTGTGTGCCTCAGGTTAGGGTGTCTGGTGATGTAGTTTTCTAGGGCCTTGGTGGCTGATGAGAGGAAGAGATTGCCCTAGAAGAGGGCAGCAGGCTGGTGGGCTTCCTCAGGGGCCAGTAATGCCAAGGGGACAGCCTGGTAGGAGGGGTGATGGTAGTGTTGTGGCTTCAGCCAGTCAGGTGGGGCCTAATGTTAATCAGCCAGGAGGGTCATCCAGTATTCCGAGGCCGAGGCCAGAGTGTTTGCCATGACCAGGCAGGAGGCTCAGATTGATCCTGATGTGGTGACAGGTATGCTACCCATCGATAATCATGATGCTTATATTTTAATTGATTCTGGATCTACGCATTCATTTATCTCATGTGAGTTTGCTAAGCATCTAGTTAGAGATGTGGGCCAGTTGGGTAGTCAGTTGGTAGTATCTATGCCCGTAGGGAGGCCTTTTATAGCAGACCAAGTGTATAGAGGCTGTGATATTTCTGTGGATGATCAGAAATTAGCAGCAGATTTGATTCCTTTGAGGTTGAAAGAGTTTGATGCCATTTTGGGGATGGATTGGCTATCTGTGCATAGAGCCAGAGTAGATTGCTTAAGGAAGGAGGTGATGTTACAAACTTCTGATGATAGAGAGGTCTGTTTTGTTGGTGATAGGAGGGGGTTACCCTCAGGAGTGATTTCAGCTCTGTCAGCCAATAGAATGCTAGCAAAGAGATGTGAAGCCTATTTAGCTTGTGCAGTGAGCCTAGAGGGCAATGGTTTAGAGCTGACGAATATCCCTGTGGTAAGGGATTTTTCAGATGTATTTCCTGAGGAGCTGCCAGGGTTACCTCCTGACAGAGGATTTGATTTTAGTATAGATCTAGCCCCAGATACCAGACCAATAGCCAGGGCACCTTATAGAATGGCTCCAGTTGAATTGAAAGAATTGAAAAGTCAGTTACAGGAATTATTGGATAAAGGGTTTATTAGACCCAGTATATCACCATGGGGTGCACCAGTGTTGTTTGTGAAGAAAAAGGATGGTACCTTGAGGTTGTGTATAGACTATAGACAGTTGAACAAGGTGACCATTAGAAACAATTATCCATTGCCAAGGATCGATGATTTGTTTGATCAGCTGCAGGGGCAGCAGTGTTTTCAAAGATTGATCTGAGATCTGGGTATCATCAATTGAGAATAAAGAATGAGGATATATCTAAAACTGCTTTCAGGACCAGATATGGTCATTATGAGTTCTTGGTGATGCCATTTGGCTTGACAAATGCTCCAGCTGCTTTTATGGGTCTGATGAATCAAGTATTTCAGAGTATCTAGATAAATTTGTGATAGTATTCATTGATGACATCTTGATTTATTCTAGAAGTAGTGAAGAGCATGAACAGCATCTGAGGATAGTTTTGCAGATATTAAGAGAAAAGCAATTATATGCAAAGTTTAGTAAAAGTGAATTTTGGCTGGATGAGGTAAAGTTCTTGGGACATGTAGTTTCAGCCAAAGGTATTATGGTAGATCCTCAAAAGATTGAAGCTATAGTGAATTGGGTATCACCTACCAATCAGACTGAGGTGAGGAGTTTCTTGGGGCTAGCAGGATATTATAGAAGATTTATAGAAAATTTCTCGATTTTGGCTTCTCCTATGACTAAGCTGCTTAGAAAGAATATCAAGTTTGATTGGTCTAATGAATGCCAGAAGAGTATGGATGAATTGAAAAAGAGATTAACCTCAGCCCCAATCCTAATACTACCTGATAGTGCCATGATTATGTGATCTATAGTGATGCCTCATTGAAGGGTTTGGGGTGTGTTTTAATGCAGAATGGGAAAGTAGTGGCTTATATATCTAGACAGTTGAGATCCCATGAAAAGAATTACCCCACCCATGATTTGGAGTTAGCTGCTGTTATATTTGCATTGAAGGTTTGGAGGCACTACTTGTATGGAAGAAGATGCCAGATATTTACTGATCATAAGAGCTTGAAATATATTCTGACCCAGAAGGAATTGAATTTAAGGCAGAGAAGATGGATTGAATTGATTAAAGACTATGATTGCACTATTGAGTATCACCCAGGGAAAGCTAATGTTGTGGCTGATGCCTTGAGTCGAAAGTCTATGGCCACATTGGCTTCTATCAGAACCGTACAGCTACCCTTGATGATTGAGTTAAGGAGGTTAGATGCAGAGCTAGCTGTAGAAGAATCAGGAGCCTTGTTGGCTACTTTCAGAGTGAGACCCCAAATGCTAGAAGAAATAAGAGAAGCTCAGTTGCTAGATCTACATTTGCTTAAAGCTAGAGATTTAATTCAGAGTGGGTCTCAGTCAGAGTTTTCTGTTAGAGGTGATGGAGTGTTATTATTCAAGGGCAGAGTTTGTGTGCCAGCTGTGGAATCAGTGAAAGATCAGATTTTAAGGGAAGCACATAGCTCAGCTTATTCAATGCATCCAGGTAGTACTAAGATGTATAGAACTATCAAACAGAATTACTGGTGGAATGGTATGAAAAAGGAGATAGCTGAGTATGTATCTAAGTGTTTGGTGTGTCAGCAGATTAAGGCTGAACATCAGTGTCCAGCTGGAAAGCTTCAGCCTCTGTTTGTGCCAGAGTGGAAATGGGAGCATATAACTATGGATTTCGTTGTAGGACTCCCAAAGACCAGAAGGGGCAATGATGCTATATGGGTGATAGTTGATAGATTGACTAAGTCTGCTCATTTTCTGCCTATTAAGATTGTCTTTACCTTGGATAGATTAGCAGAATTATATGTGCATGAAATTGTGAGTAGGCATGGTGTGCCAGTATCGATAGTATCAGATAGAGATCCAAGGTTCACATCTCAATTTTGGGCAGAATTACAGAAAGCTTTGGGGACTAAATTGAGGTTCAGTACAGCATTTCATCCCCAAACCGATGGTCAGTCAGAAAGAACCATCCAGACACTGGAGGATATGCTGAGAGCTTGTGTCATGGAATTTTCTGGTAGCTGGGATGATCATCTACCTTTATAGAGTTTGCTTACAATAACAGCTACCATTCTAGCATTGATATGGCACCATATGAGGCCTTGTATGGGAGAAAATGTAGAACTCCAGTGTGTTGGGATGAGGAGGGAGAGAGAAGGCTGTTAGGCCCTGAGTTAGTGCAGCTTACAGCAGATCAAGTTAAAATTATAAGAGCTAAATTAAAGGCAGCCCAGGATAGACAGAAGAGCTATGCAGATAAAAAGCATAGAGAGGTAAAGTTTGAGGTTGGAGATAGAGTCTTTCTGAAGGTATCTCCTTGGCGAGGTATTATGAGATTTGGAAAGAAAGGCAAGTTGAGTCCCAGGTATATTGGACCCTATGAAATTCTGGAAAGAGTTGGGACACTAGCTTATAGATTGGCTTTACCTCCAGAGTTATCTCAGATTCATAATGTATTTCATGTATCAATGCTTAGGAGGTATGTGCCGGATTCCTCTCATGTGATTCAGTCTGAGACTATAGAGTTACAGGGGGATTTATCATTTGCAACAGAACCAGTGAAGATCTTGAGTAGGGAGATTAAGCAGCTCCGCAGTAAAAGAATTCCATTAGTTAAGGTGCAATGGTTAAATCATCAAAAAGAGGAGGCTACATGGGAGCGAGAGGATGAGATGAGATTGAAGTACCCCCATCTATTTGAAAATATATCTAGCTAAATTTCGGGACGAAATTTCTTAAGAGGGGGAGAATTGTAACATCCTGAAAACCTTGTAATTTATGGCATTTTCATTTGAAATGAAAGTCAGAAGTTTCAATGAATATGGGTGTGTTGGCCTTTTGATAAATGTAAAGAGAAGAAATTTTGGAGTAAATAAGTATATTTTGAATGTTAATGAGTTGATTTAAGAAATTGAGAGACTTAAGTTTTAATGGGTTTAAATCACAAGAAAAATCAAGTTTAGTTTGAGTTTTATCCTAAAATGATGTTTTTAGTGGTTAGAGTCGACTCTAATTGGAGTGGAGTCGACTCTGGCACGGTTTTAAACTTTCGGCACGCTTTAGAGTCGACCCTGCAGAGGAGTCAACTCTTTTCTGGAGCCGACCTTTCTGGAGCGACTGGAGCCGACTCTAAGACGCAGGTTTTTTGAGTTAAATCTTGAGAATTTTCATATTTATCCGTTTCAAGTCCGATTTGAGTGCCGTTTGAACCGTTGGATTTCTAAAATCGAGTTCTTCAAGTTGATAAAGTCTTTTCTTAGAAATGTTACATAAAAGTATCGATTTAAATAAAAAATGATAATCTGGGCTATAAATCTATTAAAAAAATGCTATGTCAGGGGCAAAATGGGAAAAGGCTCCGATGTCAATTGCTAATTGTGTTAAGGGCAATTTGGAAAGAAAATCTAAGGGCAAAATATCATGGTTATAAGTGAGCCACGTGTTTTCCAAAAAGCGTGCGTTAAGAGTGTTTGAGGGCAAAAGGGAATTTGGCATGCCTTAACCCTTAAGTTTCCATGACTTGGTCCCCAAGTCATTAGAGAAAAAGGGAAACGTGGGTTCAGCCAGAGAAAAGAAAGAAAAGAAAGAAAGAAAGAAAGAAAGAAAGAGAGGAAGAGGAAGAAAAAGAAGGAGGAAGAAAGAGAAAGGGAAAGGGAAGCTTGGGGTTTGTGCTCGACTCCAGGTAAGCTATAGCTTCCCTAGATCTTGTATGACTTTAGATTTTCTTAGATTCTTGTATTTTGAGGTAATAGTAGAAGTAATCTTGAGTAGAGAAAGGTGGAAGAAAATAATGAGATATTAGAGGATAGATCATGTATGCATGCATGGTTCGTGGGAAAACCTCGTGTGGAGGTAATCCTAATAGCTATCGTATCTGTATGTTGACGTAGGTCAAGAGGGTTATTCCAGGGAGCCGAATACCGAGTTGAGTACCAGTTCGAGGAGTAACCTACTAAGGTGAGTGGGTTTCTCATCTAGCAATGAGAAGTTAATTTGAGCTAGTATAATGAGATTAATACCTAGTTATGTGTGTTATGTTTAGCAGAGTATTATGTATGTTTTAAATATGAGAAATGAGAACCTAGTATATGATATTCTGATAAATGAGTTTTGAGCATGAGTTTTAAGCACAAAGAAATAAGCATGAGTTTCGATGAGGGATTTTAATGTATACATGGCATATTTGCATGATAAAGCTTTACAAATGATGATGTATGTATCATACTGAGCATCAGGCAGCTAGGGGGCTGATCACCCTTTAGACTGTACTGTAGCATGAGCATTGCAAACTACTATTGAGCCGGCACATCTTTGCAATTCGATCGTACGATCACTACAAGGGGAAAAAAATATTGCGACACCCAAATGCGTCGCAATTGCGTCGCTAAACATGCTATTGCGACGTAATAGCGACGCAATGACGACGTCGCTCAGATATCCGTCGCAATCTCCATTTGTCGCAATTGCGTCGCAATATTGCAACTCTCTGCAATGCAACAATGCATCACAATATTGCGACGCATCCAAATGCGTCGCTAAATTTAAAACTAATTTTTAATATTTAAAATTATTATTAAAAATTGCGATGCATTCAATTGCGTCGCAATATTGCGACGTATTTAGCTGCGGTGCAATATTTAATAATAATATTTTAGATATAATAGCGATGCAATTTGAGTCGCTAATGCGTCGCTAATAATTTTTTTAAAAAAATATTGCGACGCAAGGTCATTGCGTCGCAATATTTAATAAAATATTTTAGATATAATAGCGACAATTTGAGTCGCTAATGCGTCGCTATAAATTTTTTTTTTAATTATTGCGACGCCAGGTCATTGCATCGCAATATTTAATAATAATATTTTAAAAATATTAGCGATGCAATTTTAGTCACTAATACGTTGCTAATTAAATTTTTTAAAAAAATAAAATATTAAAAATTAAAACGGTTAATACAATTTCGTTAATTTAAATATTGATAGAAACATTCTTCACTCATATTGATCCAAACAATAATCATTCAATTTCAAAAATAATTAATATATTAAAATTTTGAAGTTTTCATGTACAACATATAAAAAGAAAAAAAATACATCAAGAATCTGAGCGATCACGTAGAGGCTGGAGACCCTGCGACAAGCGGCTAACCATATCCTGCAAATGATGCATCTGATCTCGCATGTCTGCAAGCTCCTAATCCCGGCCTCGCATACACTGCTCGAACTCGTGCTCGACCTCCTGCCGAACCTCCTGACGAACGTCCTGCTGAACCTCTCCAATAGATCTTCGAATGTTGTCTAAACGCTCGGCAGGAATATCACCAGAAAATCGCGAGCTGGAGGCCTGATGGGGAAAATATGAAGAAGCTCTAGTGCCCAGACCATAGACCCTGCGGTCTCGCGGCTGGGCACCAACAGCCTCCAAAAACACACGCCGACTCTCCTCTGCTGAGAGTTCGACGGGCGTCTCCCCATCAGTGGAGTCGACCTGCGATGCCTGGGAGCGAAGCTCCTCGACTCGTGTCTTTGAATTATAAAATCAACAATAAATGAGTTAATAAATTTCTCAAAATAAAATTTTAAAATTAAACAGATACTACATAAATCTAATTTCTTACCGCAACCTCCCGTGATCGCGTGTCGACCCAGGAACCGTCCCTCCTGGTGTGTGTCGCCCTGAATAGACGAAACTCACCAGGATCTCCGCCCTCCTGCTCAGACTATAACAATAAAAAAATTGATATTAATACAAATATTTGTAAATAACTAAATTAGTAATTAAATATTTATGTTTTCTTACCATACGCCGTCTGTGCTCCTGAATCGAAATGGAGCCCGAAGTATGACGGGAGAGACCCGTGCCAGGACCGCCCTTCTCGGATCGGCGGTTCGTGCTGGCTGATGCGGACCTCCTGCGCCAGCCATCGGACTCCCAGGCCTGCTGCCACTCGTGCCAAATACCCTCTGGCACATGCGCAGGACGCTGACCCGATGACCTCCAATGAGCATGTCGGAGTATCGGCGTCCCGTCAGAGCCTCCCATGCTGCCCTAATGGCATCATGGCTGGCAGGGTCCCACGTAAACTTTTTCTGCATTAAAATAAATAGTTAGTTTCAGAATTTATTAAGATTAAGAAATTTTATATCAGTGATAAATTATATTTAATAAGTTTACCTGAAACTCAGAAAAATAAAACTCCCTCGTGGCTGGAGATACGTGGCGCCAATCGTAGCCACTGGGATCTGCACGCCTCTGAAATACGGCTGATGTGGCTGGATACATGATGCTGCTCAATAAATCTGTTAAAAAAATGCATGTTTATAAGTAATTGACTTAAAAACATAAACATATATTTTTAATTAGTATATACTTACAGCCCATGAGCATCAAGTCGAAGTACGGTGCGGCCGATGGTGGAAGAACTCTCGGAGGTATGTGCCGATCGGCTGGATGGTAATACCAATGCAGGATCACCCCGACTGCTGGAGAGATCGAAGGCTGTGCGATGTGTGGAGATCCGAACTCTCCATCTCCAAAGCTCATGTGATCTGATGCAGCAGGGCTACGTCCCTGCTCACTCCGTATGTCGTCGGTAGATCTACCTCTGCCCGTCATACTGAAAATACTAAAGATTCATGCAATTAAATTACGATTAATGATTGACTATGTAAAAATTTAACACTTATAAAATAAAGTTGAATTTTAAAAAAACCTCTATGTTTAATCGGTGTCATTTGTTTCGTGAAATGTTGGTTCAACATCCGATGCCGTATCGGACTGCGATTCAGTTTCATTATCATCGGAAGGAAACCGAACATTTGCATCCGCAATTTCTTGGACATCACCATTTGGATCTCTAAGTGATGTTTCAGGAGCCCTTGTGTCTCCTCAATTGCATGCATTTCCATCTCATCCTCTTGAAATGCAGGGCACTCGGCTGATTGACTTGATGAACTTTCCTCTAATAAGATTGTTGAACGTGGGACGATTTTAGAAACAGCCCACCAATCTCGCTTGTCGTTGCGCAAACTTGGATATCCGCAGTAAAACACTTGCTGAGCTTGGGATGCAAGGATGAATGGGTCATATTTCTGCAATCTTCGTCGATGGTTCACTTCAACCAAATTGTAGTCGTTATGAACCCTTTTGCCCACAGGAACTATCGGATCGAACCAATCACAACGAAACAATACGGTTCGTTTCATAGGCCAACCGGGATATTCAACTTCAACCACCTCTACTAACTTTTAATAATCCTGCATATTTGCTCCAACACTTTCTCCTTTAACACACACGCCCCAGTTCTGCGTGCCTCTTGAAGCTGCTAATCGTTCAATCTGAAATTTGTACCCATTAACAAAATAGCCAGTAGAGGTTGTTACGGTCTTCAATGGCCATTGCGATAGACATTTAATGAAAATATTGTCGGTTGGGGACCATGGACCGTTTACCTATAAATTAATAAGCTATTCACAACCAATTCGAAAAATTAAAGCCATTATTGGAATTGATTGAGTGATACTACTCACAAATTCATAAAACCAGTAAGCGAACTCCGTTTCTAACTTCTGTCCAATTGCAAATTGACTGATGTCGGGATTCATCTGTCGTTGTCTATCACAATACATCCTTATGGGATGATAAGGATTAAAACTGATGTTAGCAATTAAATATTATGATATATTATAATTAAATTAGAAGTTCCAATTAAGCATTGAAGTATACACTTACTCAATATATGGATCGACTTCTCTACAGTTCATTAGGATATAATAATGTGCTGCATTATACTCCATATCGCTAAAATTTCTTGACTTCTGCCCCCCAAATGAACGGCCGATACCTTTAAAAATTGATATTCTACCGTCATTAGGTTCTCCTTCGTCCACACATACGTCATCGTTACGACCAAGATTTCGGCTCCTCGTGTGGACGTGACCCTCAAAGTAATGCGAGGCAAAAGCTGAAACTTCTTCGACCAAGTGTGCATTGCATATAGAACCTTCAACCCTTGCCTTATTACGCACATTATTTTTTAACTTCTTAAGGTACCTATATGTAAAGTTGAGACAAAAAATTAACTAATTTTCTAGTAATGAAATAATATTTGAAATGTCAATATATCTTAATGATGTATATATTTACCTCTCGAAAGGATACATCCAGCGATACTGCACGGGACCAGCTATGCTCGCTTCGTATGGCAAGTGAACCGGTAAATGTTTCATTGAGTCAAAAAAACTGGGAGGAAATATTCGCTCCAGCTTGCATAAAATAATTGGAATTTTCTCCTCAAGCCTTGCCATGGATGCAGAAGTAATGACTGTGGCAGACAACTCCTTGAAGAACAAGCTGAGCTCTGTCAATGCCTTCCAGACATGTTGCAGAAGCAACTCACGAAAAGCTATAGGCAATAACCGTTGCATGAAAACATGACAGTCATGACTCTTCATGCCGAACAACTTGAGCTTATGCATGTCCACACCTACCGATATTTGAGGCATAACCATCTGGAAATTTTAACCCTCTAAGCCAGTTACATAAAACTTCTCGTGAATTTCTGTCAAGAGTGTAACATGCTTTAGGATAGGTCCCGTCGGTACTCCTCCTCAAATCACCTTTTCTGCAATACTGATTAAGTTCTTTCTTGACTTTGCAGTGTCTTTTGTTATTCCCGGGATGTTTAGCACCATGTTAAATATGTTATCAAAAAAAATTTTCTTGATATGCATAACATCCAAGTTGTGCCGGATGAGATTTATGCTCCAATAAGGCAAATCCCAAAATATACTCGCTTCTTCCAGTTATGTTCTTTACATATACGGCCATTTATTCTATCTGCATCTGGTTCCCAAGCATACCTCAACCCCAAATGCTCTATAGTATCAAATATATCCGTGCCGGACCTAACCGGTTCGGCGAATTTTGTGACTGCTTTGTTCTTCTGGAAGGCAATCAAGTTACGCCTGTAAGGATGATT
>UESW01002360.1:185307-237053 GCA_900491605.1 Calamus simplicifolius | reverse complement strand
GAAGAATAAATTAAAATAAAGAAATAGAATTAAATAAGAGATAGGAAAAGAAAAGAAAAAGCGGAAGAGGGGATGAGCAGTAGGAGGAGAACATCCTTTTCGCAGTCGACTTGAGATGGTGCTTAAGGGACTGTTTGGATTGGGGTGAATGGAGGGAGAGGGAAGGGGAATGAAAGGAAAAGGTTATGAGAGTATGAGAGTAAGGTAGTGTTTGAAATTGGGAATAAGAGGGGATATTCAGTGGATATCTCTTCTTATTCCCAAAAGTCATAACTATAGGGATAGCTAGAAATAAGGTTAACCAAAGGGATAATTTATGGTTAACCATGGGTTATCCCCTCAATTTATTCCCTAGAAAATGCATGAATGCTGGTTATCCCTTCAAATAAGAGTAAAAAATAGTTATCCTATGGATTACCTTTTTGCATTTGATATGATCAATGGAATAGCCAAGGGATATCCCTAGGGATAACCATGGGATAAAACTCTATCCCATACACTTATCCATGGATAATATTTTTTCTATCAAACATATCTAAGTGAGTAACCGATTCCCCCAAATCGGGGGTAAGCTGGGGAAGGAAAAAATGTTTAAGTTATATTTTATTGGAAGACCAAAATATTTCTTTATTTTCTATTCTTCATTCTTCCATTCTTATGGTTCATTCTCTATTCTAAAAGGGTATAAATATCACATAACTCTTCCTTTATTTCTTCCCTCCTTATCCAAATAAGATAATTAATATTACCTTTCTTTTTCCTTCCATCCTTTCCAATAGAGTTGGACATTGAGCTGGGCCACCTATAGCCCAAACCAGCCCAGTACAAAGGGGTCGTGCTGCTTCGTATCGAGCATGGCCCGCTTTTATAATAACGGGTCATACCAGGCACGACCAATAAAAGAGGTCATGTCAGGTTCAAAATTTTTGGCCTATGGACCAAGCCCGGTATGGCCCACAAGGGTTAGGCACGATCCGCAGGCCAGCCCGGTACGGCCCATAAGGACCTAGGCCGACAAGCCCATAAGGGCCTAGGCTGGGCCATGGGCCAGGCATGGCCCACAAGGGCCTGAGCTAGGCCAGGCAGCCCATCCCCCTTAAAATAAATGAAAATAATATTTTTTATTTATAAAAATTTTTTAATAAATTAAAAAAATATTAAAAACTAATGATTTATTAATATAAAGCCACCTTAATGGTGGAAGGTTTGGCATAGACCCTTACCAGTTTATTAATTTAAATTAAAATGGTACATAAAGGGAGGGGCCCAGAGGGGCTAGGCCTAACTTCCATAATATAATAAGAAGAAGAAAAAAAAAGAGATGACTCACTTTAACAATTAAAAAAATAAAAAGTATAATTATAAAAAAATAAGAATTAAAAATAAATAATCAAATCTTACTAATCATTAGTAGTGTTTGTATCATCATTATCTTTGTTGGATAAGATATGTCCATCTTTATATTGACGTCTCGCCTCGACATCCAATCAATCTTTGAAACAGAAAAGCATCTCAACCGTGTCGCCAGTCATCCTACTTCTCTTTTATCAGAATATGCCGACCTGCACTAAAAGCGAATTCCGATGCTACTGTGAACATCGGAACACCTAAAATATCGTGTGCAATGGTAGACATAACATGATATTGATTTTTAATACTCTTCCACCAAGCTAATCCATCTAGATTCTCTATTTGATTTTCATCATATGCAAACTGAAGATCATTTCGTAAATAAATCCTAGTTCACTACTTAAAGATGAAGAAGATGAAGATGAACTTGAAGTATGTGTATTTTCTTTGTGCAATGAATGAAAAAATAGATGACGAATGAAAACTACTAGAAGAAGAAATAGAGCTTTGTGTAGGTAATCTAGACCCATAAATTTTTTTATCATATAAAGCATAAATATCATAAAGAAGTTGTGTTACCTCAATTTTAGCATGTTCAGAATCTTAAATCATATTTTTACAATATGCATCAAGTAAAATTAGTACGCCACTCAATTTAACTCTTGGATTAAATACTGCAGCAAAGTTATGCATAAGACATCTTGTCCCAATATTCACTCCATTAGATTCCATTTGTCAATAGGGATTAAAACATCATCATATCTATGTTCTACAAATTTTGACTAATTATATATGCTTGTTGTAAAAATGAACATGAAGTTGGATAAATACCAGAAAGAACATTAGTAGCATTAAAAACTAACCAAAAAAACTTTCAAAATTTTACCTTTATTCCAATCAGTTTCAGTCAATATAAAGCCTAATCTATAACATTAATATATGCACTTAATAAGTTTTATAAGGGTATGCATCATGTATCATGTTATATATTGAGTTCCAATGAGTAATTACATCAAGTTTAAATTTTTTAAAATGTTTACCATGATCTATACATAGTTGCTTAAATTCTTGAAGTCTTGATCTTGAAGCATGAATCAAAGAAACTGCATTTCTAAGTTTTGAAATAATATCTTGAATCATGCCCATGCCAACTTGAACAGAAAGATTTAAGATATGACATGTACATCTAATACGCAATAAATTTCCATTAAACATGGGATGAAATGAGTCCTTCAATAATGCAACAACAAAATTATTATTAGATGCATTTTCAAAAGTAATAGACATGATTTTATCATTAATATTATATGAACATGCAGTTTGATAAATGACATTTAAAATTGTTGCCTAAAAATCAAAGTATGAAAAGCAAGAATATGTTTATTTAATTGCCAATCATTATCAATATAATGAGTAGTAATAGCAATAAATAATTAATACAGATGCTGACCAAATATCAAAAGTTAATAAAACTTTTGCATTTAAAATAGAGAGCGTTTTAATTAAACTTTGTCTCATTGATAAAAAGTTAGTCATAGCTACTCTTCTAAATGTATGCCTACTAGTATTCTGTAAGCAGGTTGTAGGGCTAATTGAACATGTCTTTAAAATTAAAAGATTCACATAAAATAAAAGATAATTCATCCTTAACTATCCATTTTACAAGTAATTTCTTTGATTTTTATGATTATATGCAAAATTACCTACAAGTGATCTCTTGTATATTAAGAATACTTTGAAGACAAGAATCATGCATCCTATGACTCTCTTGATATTTTTAAATAGCATGTTTCCCACTAGTACTACAACTATAAAGTTTGGCACATTTTCTACATTTTACTTTTCAGACTCTACCAACATAATTCAATCAAATTCATTCTATACATCACTAGTTCTCTTACGAGAAGAGGTTTGACCTTCACTCGGTTAATTGGTTCTAGAGAAAATTTGGGGATTAATTTCCTCTTCCTCAAAATAGAGGGCATGCCAAAATGACTTTCATCATAAGATGTCATATCTAAATTGATGAATGCAAAAAAAAAAAACTAACCACAAGAAGGAATTGAGTAGAGGACCAGAGGTGGAGACAAGATTATAAGTTTCCTCTTGTGCTCTAGCCTCTCAACAAGAAGTGACCTTCTCTTTCTCTTGTACTTCTAACTTCTCAACAAGAACCTTCTTTTGTGTAGCACTTGAACACTTACTAAATACAAACTATAATTAAATTGCTAGAAGCCTAGAGCACTTGCTAGAAGAGAGAAATAGTAGTAGTAGAGAAGGAGAGAAGAATTGGTTTGGTATTGCGAGAATGAGGGAGGAAAGGGGTATTTATAGGACTCAATTTTTTTCTCAAAATACCTATCAATTTAGCTGTTTTATGACTATTGAGGGTGTTTAAAATGGTAATTTGCCCTCAAATAGCCGTTTCTAGTCATTTTATAACGCTAGAAACGACTAGAATCAGCTATACACGACCCATTTCTAGCTGTTACGGGCCATTATAGGCACGGCCCAAGGTGGATCGTGCTAGGCACGGCCCATCACCAAACAGGCTATGGGCCATGCCGGGCTAGGCACGGTCCATTTCTATCTGTTACGGGCCATGCCAGGCATAGCCCAAGGTGGATCGTGCCAGGCATGACCCATCACTAAATAGGCTGTAGGCCATACTAGGCGCAGATTTAGATTAAGCGGGTTGTACCCGGTATGGCCTGTTTAGTAACAGACTGGGTCAGGCACGACCCGTTTAATCCGTGGCCTGATGGGTCTGGGTCGGGCCATGCCCCAAGTATACTTTTCAAATAAAAGAAGAACAACCTTTTTTTTCCCTTTCTTTTATTACTGTTGATGCTTGATCACAAGAAGGACCTCACAATTCTTCCTTCCAATCGGGTCCCTCTCCTATTGACCAAGTATACAGCCTTAAATGTTTGCTTGAGATCTCCAGTCGAAGGAAAAAAAAAAAGCCCCCCTCCCGATGAATCTTTCCTTTCTTATATCCTTTGAGTTTCAAAAGAAAAAATATCCTTTTTCCTTCATCATAATGCCATCAGCGTTGAGTCATTTTCCTTTCTTTTTTTTTTTTTTTTCAGGTAAATTAATGTATAAGAAAAAGCTTAGTCACTGGCAGAAGTGTGCCACGTGGTTATTTGTTGATAATTAATATCAAAGGTATTAAAGAACTTGCTCCAGAAGCTAGGAATCTTCATGATGGGTTTCGCTCTTCCCAAGGGAATGTCAGAGTTAGTGAAAAGTTATCTGGTTCTAAAACAGGTGATCAGTATCTCCTTTATTTGAGCTTTTCGATGAGTGGTGATTTCTAGCGCTTGTCTTATTCAAGTCATTTAAAGCGTCATGATGTTTGACGATTCTCGAGCTTTGTTCTGGCACGATAGTTTGTCGTGTTAAGTGCTCCTGATATGAAAGCAGCTCTAAGAGCTGGGGGTGTATAGCCATGAGGGTCTTTTTAGGAGGGCCGGAGGCCACCTAAGTCTCAGAGGCCGCCAAAGACTAGGGGCCGTCCGAGGCTGGAGGGCCGCCCAGGGAGAGGGGCCGCCTAGAGCTTGAGGGCCGTCCAGGACTGGAGGGCCACCCAGGACTAGGGGCCGCCCAGAACTAGAGGCCGCCCAAGGCTAGAGACCCACTCATGGATAGGGGCCACCCAAAACTAGGAGCCGCCTAAGGCTAGAGACCAGCCAAGGGCTAGGGGCCGCCTAGAGCTTGGGGCCATCCAGGACTGGAGGGCCGCCCAAGACCTGGAGGCCACCCAGGGCTAGGGGCCGCCCAAGGCTGGAGACCCGCTCATGGCTAAGGGCCGCCCAGGACTGGAGGGCAGCCTAGGTCTGGAGACCGCCAAGGGCTAGGGGCCGCCTAGAGCTTGGGGCCGTCCAGGACTGGAGGGCCGCCCAGGACTTGGAGGCCACCCAGGACCTGGAGGCCGCCCAGAGCTAGGGGCCGCCTAAGGCTGGAGACCCGCTCAAGGCTAGGGGCCACCCAGGACTAGAGGGCCACCTAGGACCTGGAGGCTGCCCATAACTAGGGGTCGCCCGAGGCTGGAGACCCACTCATGGCTAGGGGCCGCCCAGGACTAGAGGGCCGCCAGGACCTGGAGGCCGCCCAGGGCTAGGGGCCGCCCAAGGTTTGGGGGCCGCTCAGAACTAGGGGCCGCCCAAGGCTGGAGACCCGCTAAGGGCTAGGGGCCGCCTAGAGCTTGGGGCCATCCAGGATTGGGGGCCGCCCAAGACCTGGAGGCCGCCCAGGGCTAGGGGCCGTCCAGGACTGGAGGGCTGCCGAGGACCTGGAGGCCGCCTAGGGCTAGGGGCCACCCAAGGTTTGGAGGCCGCCCAGAACTAGGGGCCGCCCAAGGCTAGGGCCACCCCCAGGGCTTCAACCTACTCTTCGTTGACTGACCACATCATATGCCCTCGCCCCTGGCCCTTTATGCTCAGGCGCACAACACTTGCCAAAGGGGGAGCGGCGGAAAAGTTTCGATTTAATTTCTATATTCGAGAAGTGACATTTCAAAAAAAGAGGATGCGTATCTCTAAGAGGATAACACCTTTTCACTTGCCCGGTCCCACTCACGGACCGCTGTGTGGCTTTGTGGCGCTCGAGGCGCTATATTCAAAATATATTGAAAAGGGTTCGTCCTTTCTGGCTCCTTGCTTTTATTTTTGTTGTTCTTTCAGCGTCTTCATTTCTCTGAATTCAGGTTAGTCTACTCCTCTCTTTCTTTTTCCCTATCCATGGATCCCAACCAAGATAGGAAGGGTAAGGGCCCGATGGTCGAACCTTCCCAAGAGGAGATCATTCAGGCGCATCGTCAGGCTCTCGGAGGTGTGACCATCCGCGGGGATCAACCAGCCCCGAGACCAGTGTCTAGGCCATTACCCCGATCCCCTAGGGTTTCTTCTTCATCCACTAGTCATGAGGTAGCATCTTCGGTAGCTATCTCTAAATCAGCCGGTCCGATGGAGATTGCCTTAGTCACAACCTCTCAAGATCTTAGGAATCTTAGGGCTAGTTTCGGGATCCCAGATAACATTAGACTTTCTACCGCCCTCCCCGAAGATAGGGTTACCTCTATGCAACCGGGGAAGGTTGCGTTGTATGAAGAATTCTTTAAATGTGGTCTACGGCTGCCTTTGCATCCTTTTTTTGTAAATTTATTGAATAGGTACCATCTCACTCCTGCACAGCTTACCCCTAACTCCATTCGCATCATCTTCTCATTTTTATGCTCTGTCATTTCCATGGGGCTTCCGCCCGACTCTCCTTATTTAGGGCTTTGTATAGGATCCGAAATCCTATAAGGGATGGATGGTGGAGTTTTGCATCTAGACCTAAGAGAGTCCTTAGGCTTAATCTCCCTTCCAAGATCAAAGGGTGGAAGTCACGGTTCTTTTATGTACATCTAGAGGGGTGGACACAACTGGGGTGTTCCTGACACTAGTTCTAATCAGAATCCAAAATTGAAGAGAGAGATCAGGAACTATTTAACGTTTTGGTATCCACCATCGTGCCCCCTAGTAAGGAACTATTATTGAAGGATAACCTTCGAGGGATCGCATTCATGCCGGTGTCGCTGCCCACAGCGTCCGGTGAGCCTCAAAGAGTTTTATTATTATCATCACTTTTCCTCTTTCCTTTTCACTTGGACATTTTGTATTTGAATATATGTATGAGTAAGTGCCTTAGCATATACTTTCTTCGCACATTTGGCGCTTTTTTAATTAATCTTGGGTTCCTTGTTTTGCAGCAATGAAATTTTCCTAAGATTCGATAATATCGGGCCTCCGGAAGAGAGAGGGGAGCACCCGCAGTGCGACAGGGGCTGGGCCTAAGAGGCCCTGCCGAAGAGAGTCGGGTCGCTCGACCCAGCCTCCGGCGGCCCTCCCCGAGGCAATTCTAATAGAGGAGGGCGAGGGAGAGGAGAACCCTCCCACTGGGATACCGATCGAGGGTCCCCTCGAGGAAAACCCACCGGTGGCCGCCTCCTCCCCGCTAAGGATATTGGGGGGTCGTCTAAGGGTAAAGAGTTCATTGAGACCTGCCCGCCGGGCCTGCAATCGCCAAAAGGAGTAGGTGCCTCTGCTCCACCGGACGTCTCAAGTAGTCCATCTCAATCTTCACGGATGCCCAGCCAAGGTGCTCCGTACAAGAGCCGTTTGTCAGAAACGATTCTTAAACTTTCTATCCTACCCAGGTTTCAGGCCAAAATGAGGGGCTTACCATTGGAGGAGTCCTTCGATACAATGTTTACAGCCGCACTCCAGGTAGAGCTACGATCTTCCTCTTTTTCTCTTTTTGTAATTACAGAATTCTTATATCCATCGACTGTTTAATACATATATCCAATGGCCTTTTGTGCTTCACAAGGATCTGATCAACGCCAAGTCGGGCCGACAATGCAGAGGTCGCGGCCTGCGATGCTGCAGAGAAACTGGTGCTGGCCAAGAAGTAAACAAAGAAACCTTGGACAAAATGGCGGTAGCGGAGATGAAGGCTCAAGAAAGGGTGGTTGCGGCCGAAGCTCAAGGTCGGGAGGCTATTAAAGAATATAAGGATTTCCCCGACTTTGCTTTGGAGTTTCGCGAGGCCGTCATGGATGCCTTCGTCCAGGGTTTTGAGAGGTGCAAAAGAAGATTATCTCGGCACTTCAAGCTAAAAGACCTCGAGCACTTCCAACCTGTAGACGATGAAGAAACCTCCGATGCCGAGGTTGAAGATGCAGCCGACGAAACAATGACAGTTAAGAACTCCGCCACTGAAACGATCGCGATTGAAGAGCCGACCATTGGGCCGACCACAGGGGATGGGCGTCCCGGGAATCGGTAGGAGTGCAGCCGAATTTAACTTGATTTTTTGTCTTTTATTTTGTCCCTAACGGACTTCTTTTTGTAAGCTGACTGGTGTCGGCTCATAGATGATACTTTATACATTTTTTTGGTAGTTTGACTTTTGAACGAACGAATGTCAGCTTTTCCTTTCATTCCTTTGATATCTCGATCGATCGTCCTCCGGTTTTTAATCATTGTACAAAAAAGAGAGGGGATTCATCCATTCCCTCAACCTTTTAAGGTTTACCTTACACGTCGATGTCAAGTTCAAATTCCAGGGTTGCTCCACAGGCACCTTATCTTGGAACGTAAGCCCCAAGATTCCAACAACGAGGGTAGCCTACGAAACTCTATAAAGTTGTTTAGCTTTAGGAATCCGATCTGACCCTGCTTTAGGTCCTGGACTCAAACCGCCGCAGGGGTAAACAATACCAAATCGGGGGTGTCCTTAGGACCGTGGGGCCGCCGAGTTCCTTTCGAGAACTGTCTAAGGGATAGTCGGGTACCGGCTCAGGCGTTCGACTCGAGGCCACCTAAATCCTGGACTTGAACCGCCTTAGGGGTAAACGATACCAGCCCGAGGGTGTCCTTAGGACCGTGGGGCTGCCGAGTTCCTTTCAAGAGCTATCTCGGGGGTAGTTGGATACCAGCCCGGGAGTTCGACTCGAGGCCACCTAAATCCTAGACTTGAACCGCCTCAGGGGTTAACGATACTAGCCCGGGGGTGTCTTTAGGACCGTGGGGCCGCCGAGTTCCTTTCAAGAATTGTCTCGGGGTAGTTGGGTACCGGCCCAAGAGTTCGACTCGAGGCTGCCTAAATCCTGGACTTGAACCGCCTCAGGGGTAAACGATACCGGCCCGGGGGTGTCTTTAGGACCGTGGGGCCGCCGAGTTTCAAGAACTGCCTCGAGGGTAGTCGGGTACCGGCCCAGGAGTTTGACTTGAGGCCGCCTAAATCCTGGACTTGAACCGCCTCAGGGGTAAATGATACCGGCCCGGGGGTGTCCTTAGGACCGTGGGGCCGCCGAGTTCCTTTCAAGAACTGCCTCAGGGGTAGTCGGGTACCGGTCCGGGAGTTTGACTCAAGGCCACCTAAATCCTGGACTTGAACCGCTTCAGGGGTAAACGATACTGGCCCGGAGGTGTCCTTAGGACCGTGGGGCTGCCAAGTTCCTTTCAAGAACTGCCTTAGGGGTAGTCGGGTACCGGCCCGGGAGTTCGACTCGAGGCCGCCTAAATCCTAGACTTGAACCGCGTTAGGGGTAAACGATACTGGCCCGGGGGTGTCCTTAGGACCGTGGGGCCGTCGAGTTCCTTTCAAGAACTGTCTATAGGAAATCTCCAAACGTGTACATTTATTGATTTCTTGAATAAATACACTTACTACATTACTGGTGGTATTATCGGAGATTGTCTACGTTCCATGTTCGAGGGATCGGTCGTCCGTTCAAATCTTCAAGTCGGTATGCTCCACGGTGAAGGACTTTTACAACTCAGTAGGGCCCTTCCCAATTCGGGGACAGTTTGCCCCCTTCCACCGGTTTGGATATTTCGGCTCTTCTAAGGACCAAGTCTCCCTGACGGAAGCTTCTCGGGCGGACGCGAGTATTATAATATCTCACTATCTGCTGCCGGTAGGCCGCCATTTTAACTTGAGCTCGGTCCCTTGCTTCATCAATGAGGTCGAGACTGGCTCTTAAATTAGGGAGGTTGTCGGCTTCGTCATATGACTCCACTCAAATACTCGGAAGACCAATCTCGATGGTAATAGCGGCTTCGGAACCGAAAACCAGGTTGAAAGGTGTCTCTCCTATTGGTGCCTTGGGAGTTGTGTGGTATGCCCAGAGTACGCTCGGGAGTTCTTCCATCCATTTTCCTTTTAGATGCATCTAGCCTGGTCCTCAGTCCCCATAATATCGTACGATTCGTGACCTCGGCCTCTCCATTAGATTGTGGATGGCCGACAGAGGCGAATCGATGGTTGATGCCAAAATCAGCACAAAAAGTTCAAAAGGCAGCATTGTCGAATTGTCGGCCGTTGTCAGTGACAAGAGTATGAGGTATGCCGAATCGACAAATAATGGATTTCCAGAGAAAAGCCTTGACCTTGGCCTTAGTGATTTTGGCGAGTGCCTTGATCTCGACCCATTTAGTGAAATAATCAATGGCGACAAGCGGGAATTTTCGTTGTCGGATGCCGGAGGGAAAGGGCCGAGAATATCCATGCCCTACTGAGCGAAGGGCCATGGAGCAAAAAGAGGACTCAACTGGGAAGCCGGCTGTCGCTAAATACAAGCGTACCATTGACATCGGTCACATCTTTTTACTAGTTCAGTTACGTCTTCTTGCATGGTTAGCCAATAATATCCTTGCCGGAGGGCTTTACATGCCAGAGATCTGCCTCCCGAATGATTTCCGCATATGCCTTCATGAATTTCTCTAAGAACATAGTTCACGTCTGCTAGGCCGATGCATTTGAGAAGAGGCTGGAAAAAGATTTCCTGTAGAGCCAGCCATCTAGCAATACAAACTTAGAAGCCCTCCGCTTAAGCAGTTTGGCTTCCTCGCGATCGGCCGGGAGGATGCCATCTCTCAAGTATTGGATATAGGCGTCCATCCATGTTTTTTCCTGTGTGACTGGCAGAGTTTCCTCCACGGCTTCAACACTAGGTGCCCCCAGATATTCAATATAAGTTTTGCCCATGGCGTTATCTGCTGATGTAGCAAGTTGGGCCAACATATCCGCCCTAGCATTCTCCCCTCTAGGGATGTAACTGATGGTGAAGTGATCCAGCAAGGGGATCAATAGATTAACTTTGCTTAGATACTGGGACATGACAGGGTCTCGAGCCTCGTACTCCCCAGCCACTTGGGCAGAAATAAGCTGTGAGTCGATAAAAGCTCAGAGGCGCTTGATTCCCATTCCATGTGCCAGCTTAATTATGGCCAACAAGGCTTCACATTCAGTTTGATTGTTGGTAGCTTCAAAGAGAAAACGGAGAGCATACTCTAACACCGCGCCTTCCGGACTGGCAAGAATAAGATCAGCCCCGCTCCCCTAGGAGTTAGAGGCCCCATCGACATGGAGGATCCATGCTTCATCATTCTCCTCGCTGACATCTAAAAGAGCTGAGGGGAGTCCTCTTGATGCCCTTCTGACCAAGTGCATTCCACTAGGAAGTTGGCTAAGACTTGGGATTTCAAAGCTGCCCGGGGCTGAAAGGATAGGTCAAACTCCCCCAGCTTAATAACCCACTTAGCCAATCGGCCAGAAGTATCAGGGTGGGACAGAATGGCTCTGAGAGGCTGGTCGGTGAGCACAATATAGGATGGGCCTAAAAGTATGGTCTGAGTCGCCGGACGGAGATAACCAAGGCAAAAATGACCTTCTCTGTTTTGGAATACCTCTCTTCCGCCCCATGAAGTACTTTGCTCGTATAATAAATAGGTTTCTGAATAGCATGGTCATCAATACGCACTAGAACGGAGCTGACGGCTTCCGAAGAAGCCGTAAGATAAAGGAAGAGCTTCTTGCCTTCTTCTGGTTTAGATAATAAGGGTGGCAAGGATAAGAATTCCTTAAGCTCTTCGAAAGCCCGCTGACAGTCTTCTCTCCACTCAAAACCATCCGCTTTGCGTAGGACTTTGAAGAAAGGAAAACATCTCTCCCTGACCTTGACAAAAATTGGCTCAACGCCGCTATCCTTCCAGTGAGTTGCTGTACCTCCTTCTTACAGGTTGGCTACCTCATGTCAAGAATGGCCTAAATCTTCTTCGGGTTTGCTTCAATTCCTCGCCGAGTTACCAGAAAACCCAAGAATTTCCCCATAGTGACCCCAAATGCGCATTTGTGCGGGTTAAGCTTTATTTTGTGAAGCCGGAGGTTGTGGAAGGTCTCCTGCATGTCGGTGATATGGCTGGTAGCGCAGGTGCTCTTCGTCAACATATCATCTTCATACACTTCCATATTGCGGCCAAGCTGATCTTTGAAAACTTTATTCATCAGCCTTTGATAGGTAGCTCTAGCATTCTTCAATCCGAAGGGCATTACTTTGTAACAATAAATGCCCTTCTCAGTGACAAAAGAAGTATGCTCTTCGTCCGAGGGGTTCATTTTTATTTGGTTGTACTCCGAGAAGGCATCCATGAAACTAAGAAGTTCATAGCCGGAGGTAGAATCTACTAACTGGTCGATCCATGGCAGCGGAAAACTATCCTTAGGACAGGCTTTGTTAAGATCAGTGTAGTCAATGCAGATTCTCCACCCTCCGCTGGCTTTCGGACCATGACTACATTGGCTAGCCAGTCAGGATATTGTGCCTCTCGAATATGACCAGCCATAAGTAATTTATCCACTTCTTCGTCTATGGTTCTCTGCCGCTCAGGGGCGAAACTCCTTTTTTTTTGACGGATCGACCGACATCCTGATTGATATTAAGCTGGTGAGTGATCACTTCCGGGGGATCCCAACCATATCGGTCACTTTCCAAGCGAAGATATCCTCATTCGCCCGCAGGAAGGCTAGGAGCTGACTCCGGGCTTTAGGGGGGAGGAGTTCGCCGATTTGCACAATTTTGGTTGATTCATCTTCTAGAGGGCAAGATATCAAACTCTCCGCCGGCTCTCCCCTCCGCTCGATATCCCTGGGATCAAATGATTTGGTGACTGGGGGAATCGCAACCGCATGAGGACTGGGAGCTAGATGATAGCAAGGTCTAACCGAGTTCATCTCCCCATGCATCTTGCCAACTCCTTGATTGGTAGGGAATTGCACCAGTAGACGCTTAGTGGATATAACTGCATCCAGCATATTCAACCCGGGCCGGCCAAGAATGGCATTGTACGCCAGGGGTACCCAGACCACCAGGAAATCCAGCATCACCGTGCTCTGGCGCGGCGGTGACCCTGCCGTCACAGGTAGGGTAATCTCACCCTCCACCCGTATAGGATCTCCTGTGAAGCCGACTAGAGGAGCGGCTACAGGTCGAAGAGAGTCAGGATATAAATTCATTCGAAGAAATGCATCATAAGTAAGTATGTTGGCGGAGCTCCCGCTATCAATTAAGATCCTCCTTACAGGGTGTTTAGCAACCATCATAGAAACAACGACGCTATCATCTTTTACAACACTACCCCCTACTATGTCTCCCTTAAAAGGGATTACATTATCTAGCTCTCCCTCTCCTCTTGGCCTCTTAGAGGATGATGCTCCTCCACGGGAATCATACCCACCATTCGCTCCGTTGGAGCGTTATCAATATTGGCCTGAGCCGGAGGGGGTCCCATCAAAGCTGGTACAGGCGGAGCCTCCTTCTTCTGAATATACTGCCCAAGATATCCCTCTGGATGAGCTCCTCGATGGCCTGCTTCAGATTGTGGCATTCCTCGGTGTCGTGTCCATAATCTCTATGGAAACGGCAATAGTAGCTTCTATCACGCGCGATGCCTTTCTTCAACGGAGGTGGACGCCGCAGATAAGGCTCGTTTTCAATTTCTATAAGGATATGAGCTCGAGGCGCAAGGAGGGGAGTAAGAAGATCTTCTATGGGGGCGAGGCTCTTACGATGGTCAGCAGGACGGTGCAAGGGCTCGGGCTTATTGGGAGGAGGTCCGCTCGACTCGGACGGGCTGGCCTCTTACCAGTCCTTCCTTCGGCACCCCTCCGAGATGAATCAGCCTCGTCGGCGCGGATGTACTTCTGCACATGACTTAAGAGATCAGCATAAGAACAAGGAGGTCTCTTGTCTAGAGAATAAGTGAAGCGAGAAGGACGGAGCCCCCGCTTCAAGGCCAGAGTAGCCACAGCATCGTCAAGATGATAAACTTCCAGGGCTGCCACCTTGAATTGAGTTATAAAGTCTTGCAGGGACTCCCCCTCCTGCTACTGCACAGAAAATAAGTTGTCTGCCACTTGGGGAATCTTCCGATAAGCATCAAAATGAGCCAAGAAAGATCTTTCTAATTGTCGGAAGGAATCGATGCTACATGAAGGCAGACGAGAATACCAAACCCGGGCGGCCTTTCGGAGAGTGGCTGGAAGGCGATACACAAGAGAGCATCAATCGCCCCTTGGACTTGCATAATAGCCTTGTAGCTCTCCAGATGATCCAAGGGATCAGTAGTGCCATCATAAGGGTCTAGTTGGGGGAAACGAAACCTCCTTGGAATGGGTTCCTCCATAATTCGCCGAGTAAGAGGAGGGCGGGTGTCGTAGTCCGACCCCGGCTGATTGTTGATTCTCTGGCTAAGCTCCTCCAGCCTCCATCTTGTTCATCGAGGTGCCTCTCCATCTGATCAGCTATATTTCCCCCGGCTGGCTCAGGGGAGTAGGACAAGGATCGACGACGCCACCGGCGGTGCTCCATATGAGGCTCTTTTCCCCGTCGCTGCCTGGCGGGTGGGCTACCCGAGGAATGGGTGAAGAGCGCGAGCCACCCTGGGAACCTTGAGGATGAAGCCCCCCGAAGGAGCAGGGGTGGAGAGGCCTCGTTGGAGGGGATCTCCCTCGAGTAGACTGCCGGCTAACGGAGTAGCCGATCTGGATTGCAGAGGCGGTTCGAGCCGTTGCCAGGCTCCTCTGGAATGTTGCTCCTGCAGTTGCTAAACCATCCCGACAAGAGTTTGAACTTGTTGTGTGAGGGTAGCCAATGGGTCCTGGGGGATAGCCGACGCCGATAGTGGTGAGGCAGAAGCTGGAGGGCTTGACCTCGCTAGCTCGGATGAGCAAGAGTCTTCTCAACATGATCGGAGAGTGAAAGATGCCCCCCAGACCCACTGGAGGGGGTCCCCTCCAGAGATCTTGTACTTATGCTTGAAAGATGAAAACTACCACGTCGCCCCCCTACCTGGCGCGCCAATCTGTTGATGCTTGATCACCAGAAGGACCTCACAATTCTTCCTTCCAATCGGGTCCCTCTCCTATTGACCAAGTATACAGCCTTAAACGTTTGCTTGAGATCTCCAGTCAAAGGAAAAAAAAGCCCCCCTCCGATGAATTTTCCTTTCTTATATCCTTTGAGTTTCATAAATAAAATATTCATTTTTCCTTCATCATAATGCCGTCAGCGTTGAGTCATTTCCTTTCTCTTCTTTTTTTTTAGGGTAAAATTAATGTATAAGAAAAAGCTTAGCCACTGGCGAAAGTATGCCACGTGGTTATTTATTGATAATTAATATCTCCAGAAGCTAGGAATCTTCATGATGGTTTCGGTCTTCCAAGGAAATGTCAGAGTTAGTGGAAAGTTATCTAGCTCTAAAACAAGTGATCAGTATCTCCTTTATTTGAGCTTTTCGATGAGTGGTGATTTTCTAGAGCTTGTCTTATTCAAGTCATTTAAAGCGTCATGATGTTTGACGATTCTCGAGCTTTGTTCTGGACACGACAGTTTGTCATGTTAAGTGCTCCTGATATGAAAGCAGCTTTAAGAGCTCGGGGTGTATAGCCATGAGGGTCTTTTTAGGAGGGCCGGGGGCCGCCTAAGTCTCAGAGGCCGCCAAAGACTAGGGGGCCGTCCGAGGCTGGAGGGCCGCCCAGGGAGAGGGGCCGCCTAGAGCTTGGGGGCCATCCAGGACTGGAGGGCCGCCCAGGACTAGGGGCCGCCCAAAACTAGAGGCCGCCCAAGGCTAGAGACCCGCTCATGGATAGGGGACTGCCAAGAACTAGGGGCCGCCCAAGGCTGGATACCCGCCAAGGGCTAGGGGCCGCCTAGAGCTTGGGGCCGTCTAGGACTGGAGGGCCGCCCAGGACCTGGAGGCCGCCCAAGGCTGGAGACCCGCTCATGGCTAGGGGCCGCATAGGACTAGAGGGCCGCCTAGGGCTGGAGACCCGCCAAGGGCTAGGGGCCGCCTAGAGCTTGGGGCCATCCAGGACTGGAGGGCCGTCCAGGACCTGGAGGCCGCCCAGGGCTAGAGGCCACCCAGGGCTGGAGACTAGCTCATGGCTAGGGGCTGCCCAGGACTAGAGGGCCGCCCAGGACCTGGAGGCCGCCCAGAGCTAGGGGCCGCCCAAGGTTTGGGGGCCGCTCAGAACTAGGGGTCGCCTGAGGCTGGAGACCCGCTCATGGCTAGGGGCCGCCCAGGACTAGAGGGCCGCCCAGGACCTGGAGCCGCCCAGGGCTAGGGGCCGCCCAAGGTTTAGGGGCCACCCAGAACTAGGGGCCGCCCAAGGCTGGAGACCCGCCAAGGGCTAAGGGCCGCCTAGAGCTTGGGGCCGTCCAGGACTGGGGGGCCGCCCAAGACCTGGAAGCCGCCCAGGGCTAGGGGCCGCCCAGAGCTTATGACTGTTCAGGACCTGGAGGCCGCCCAGGCTAAAGGCCATCCAAGATTTGGGGGCCGTCTAGAACTAAGGGCCGCCTAAGGCTAGGGCCACCCTCAGACTTCAACCTACTCTCCGTTGACTAACCACATCAATTACATCTATTTTATATTATTATTTTTATTTTTTTCTTCAAAGATCCAAACATAGCCTAACTGGTTTGGCAAGGCTACAACAACAACAACTTGATGATGAGACGGCAATTGCCGTTCTCATCTAAAGGTATAGCAAAGGATGAAGCCAAGCAGCGAGTCGACGAAGAGATCCACAGCCATGATGACTTAGATATGCCTCATCTCTTGGTTCTTATCTTTTCTCTCTGTCTCTCTCATTTTTTTTAAAAAATTTAGATTGGTCAAATAGAAGAGACCGATTGCATTGCTCGCCGGCCGGAGGACCGGGCGTAACGGCTACGCGGTGAGCCATTCGGAGTGCAGTGTACCATGGTAACCCTGATCTCTGTCAGCTATCAGAGCGCTGATGATGTGCAACGCATTATGATCCTGATTGATTAAAAGGCCATCGTGATCACAAATGAAGGCATGTGGGGCCATCAAGCAATGCAGTTAAATGAACCTGCAACCCCTGCCCATAGAATCTCTAACCTTGCGAGATGAGATCATGAGATCATATTCCCTTCCAAAGCTAGCTTTTCCCTGAAAACTTTTACATCCAATAAACAAACACAGCCATCTGAAGTTAGATTTCGTCTTTTTCGGAAGCAAAACAACAGTTTCTGAGATCTCCCTGTACTTCACCTTTCTTCCAGATGGCAGCCAAATCTATCAATGTCTCTTTTTCCCTGTCCCCACCTAAAGTGACTGTATTACTCAATCCCATCCTTGTTACGATGCCACAACCGTGCCAACCATGGAGACATAAATGATAAATCTAATGGAAGTCAAAAGAGAAAGTGGATGCAGACATGGAGGGAGAACAAAGGCAAGAGGATAAGTGGCAAGCAGAGAAAGGCTTTTGACTAGTTGCCTCTACGGAAGTGAGTGAGCTATTCCCTCGAGTGTCGGCACTCAATTGCAGCTTGGCCATTATGGTCCGAAGCCATGCAAGATCTCTTGGTAGGGGGAAGCAAGAAGACTGCCTGCATTCATTGAAGGCCTAAACTCCTTGCAGTAATGTTGTAGGTCATGAGCACAACCATCCATCCATATGGGGACAGCAAGCATTACCACAGCCGGTCAGCAAATTATGTTTTAAAGAGCAATGGAGGAGACCCACAGGAGGAGAGGGAGAGACCATTACCATCATTTGGTAAGGCTTGCCATCATTTTATCACAGGTTGACAGCAGTAATGTTATCATTGTTTGGTTGGAGGGCAAAAGAAAATCCGACTCAAAACATTATATATTTACTTCCTCCTCCAACCCTTCTTAATGAACCATTTCACCAGCAAAATGGAAAAGACTCTCTTGACCCCATGCATGAACGGATCAAAGTTGTCAATTTCATTTTGTTTCAATTATTTTAATTAAATATTTATTTTGGTGCTTATTCGAAAAGATGAGCCCTATGTTTCTTCGATAGATTTTTGATCGTTTCGGTATGTTTCAACGTATTTCGACCGTTTCGACATGTTTCTACTATTTCGATAAAAATATTTTAAAAATCAATTTGTGAATTGTTAAATCTTTTAAAACCATTTTATAATATATATATATATATATATATATATATATATATATATATATATATATATATATATATACCTAGTTATCCTTTTTTTTTCATCATGATGTACTTTAAAAACCTAAACTCTATTTTTATGTTATTATTATTTATAATAATATATAAATAATTTATTATATATTATATATATATATATATATATATATATATATATATATATATTACGAAGTATCAAAATCTATACCAAAATATTTATTTCTAAGCTAAAAAAAATAATTTGAAACAAAATTAATAATTTTACTTTGGATATAAGCCAAATAGGCTCAAGGATTAGATAACAAGATGCTAGGCCGAAATCTACAACGCACAACAAACTTTAAAACGGACTCATATTTGGGGAGACCCGTCATGGCTCATGTACATCCTCCTCTATCCTTCTATCCATGGGCAGAAATAATTTAAATGAGAAAGGGGCAATGGCAACAATAAAGAAAGGGCCGAATGGATTATACTCCTCGTGAGGTCCACTAGATGGGGCCGAAGACTGGTTAAACTTAGATTCCATGGAAAAAGGGCCTTCTTTCCTGTCCATGGAAACCCTGCCCATGAATCCTACAGCCCAATAATCTTCACCATTAAAAGAATTCCATGCTAATGAATATATCCTACATATTGTCCCATAAATAAGTGCCACAAAACAGCTTTTGATAATATTTAATAAATGGAAATGGTGGCGATAGAAGTTTCAAAGCCAGAAAGCCATCAGCAAAAAGAGGAGCAGAGAGTAGTGATATGATGGGTAGAGGAGTCCAAAGGTCAAGCCAGCTCCCATCATTGCGAATCTTGGGCCGACCGAGCACATCATTATTTGAAGGGATGAGAGAGATTCCATCATCACGTGACGCCATCCCCGTATCCACCTCCATCTCATGATGCATCCTCTCTCTCTCTCTCTCTCCTCTCCCTGCAAGCCGCCTTCCCTCCTCTCCTTTCGAGAGAGATGCCTCCACACCTACAACACTCTCTGCTTTCCCTCCTATATATACCCCCTCACTGGCACTGGACAGGCCATTCCTCTCTCGCTCGCTTCCTCCTCTGGTGTTTTCCATTTCCATAACCATCCATTACTCACTTGCAAGGAAGACTAACACCAAGAGGTAACTAGATTTGGAGAAAAGTTCAAAGAACAAAGACTCACCCGAGCCTCTTCAACCTTTTTCTCCTTAAAATTTTAATTGATTCATGTCTTATTTGATAGTTCGCTACTAGTTTGTGCTAAATAAATGGTAGTTTGTTTCTCCTTAAATCTCCTTTGTTACTAGGGGAGTCATTTGGAGCTCTGATTTACTCTGAAAGCATCTCACCACCTTTCCTGTGAACTTGAGATCTTAGTTGTGTAATATTGATCTGCAATGGTTGCATGCCTCTTTGGCTTCATACCTTTTTATTCCTACCAAATTGTTTCGTAAGGTAACGACTTCTATTATATCCTATAGATCTACTTGCACTGTAGCCTTTTACCTTGCCCCAAGGAAAGAACATTCAATAGAGCCGCTCTTTTTGGAACTTTCATTCTATAAAGCTAATCTTTTTATAAAGGTTCTACATATTATGTCGTCTGGATTATTGATTTGGTCTCTCTCTCGTGTTTGTTAAATACCCTGCAAAGTGTATTTTTATAAATTTTTTTTTTTATTATTTTTGGCCTGCCATGCACTATTTGTTTAGGAGAAAAAATTAGGAATTTTCCTATTTGCTATTTACCTCTGGAACTGTGTTGTTTCCTCTTCTTATTTGATGATATCGATCCTGACTCAGGGCACCATTTCTGCCAGTGAATCCATGGAAAGGCTCAACTCCAAGCTTTACCTGCAGAACTGCTACATAATCCAAGAGAATGAAAGGCTCCGGAAGAAAGCTCAGCTCCTCAACGAGGAGAACCAGGCCCTGCTATCCGAGCTGAAGAAGAAGCTCTCCAAATCTAATCCCAACACCGGTGGCATCCCTGACCTCAACGTCAACCCCACTGGCAACACCACTTCTACCAGCAGCAAGCCCTGATCTTATCTCAATGACCTGCAAGGCTTTTTGTATCTTCTCGTCTTGTAATCTTTGTTTCCTAGCTGCATCTCTTTGGCTTGCAGGGTACTGAAATTATATAGAACTCTTCATCTTTTCTAGCAATGAAGTCGATATGCTGAATGTTTAATAGCTTGCCTTTCTCCCAGCAAGAAATGTTTTCATAGGACAGAGCTATCAAGTAAGCCATAATGCTAAATTAATATGCTCTTGGCTTGTCTAGTTGGCCAAATGTTGGGAAGGAGGCTGTGAAAATTGGTCTAAATTTCTAGATTTTGTTCAAGTTGAGCGCAAGACAAATATTGCTGCTAAACGTAACAGGATAGGGAAGAAGAATGAATAGGTACAAGTTGCACTCCAGGTGCATCTAAGACCACAACAATAAACTATAAATAAAATCGCTTTCATCTCGGATATATCCATAAGGAAATGGGCCAAATTAGCTGAGATCGCTGAAAGTTTTTAAACGCCGAACCAGAACGGTTGTGAAGTCGTAGCAGAGTACACAGGGCTTTGTGAAACGGTACCCACTGTGTCCATACTAAAATACCTGAACTATAAGTATAAAATTCGACAACAAACGGATTATTGGACGTTAATTGGATACTAATGTATACAAACATGAATTTGTACTCGCTTACCATGGTCAGATAATAGTCTGAAGCCAGTTTTTGCTCATGGCTGTAGCCACTTGCTTGTAGCGGAAAAGTTTTTGTGCACTGCATCGGGGGCATGGATTGGCCATCATGCATGTGATACATATTTTGGCATAAGCACATGGTTAATCCGTATATTTTGGAATGGGTACATGATTAATCCGCATGCCTGATGCGCATTTTATGCATCGAAGATTGAAGCATAAAATCTTTTTCTTTTTGTAGCACAAAGCATATGGATTAACCGTGTGCTTGTGTCACAGTGCATGTGGTGCATGTTTTGGCATGGCATGCGGTTAATCTGCATGTCTGATGTGTACTTATGCATCGAAGAATGGTGCACAAAGTTTTTTTCTCCTGTGCACAAAGATGTTTCCTTTTTGTAGCTAGAGAACGGGGAGGGGATAGCGGCTGGGGTTGACCTTTTTGAACTTTGGATCGAAGGATGGAGAGGAGGTGGGCTACGGCGAGGTTGGCGGGTTATTGAAGGAGACTAGGGTTATTGAAGGAGACTATGATGTCTGGATGTGTGGTGGAGGCAGGGGAGCTGAGGCTGAGGATGGCCATTGCATGGTTTAGCACTCTGTTAAGCAAAATCACAGCATTATAATCTTGGAGCTTGCTTAGTGTTATATGGAGAACTGTGTTTTGTTTCCACTGCCTAGAGAACCTAAACCGCATATATAGGTGTATTAACAACTAATGGCATGCAATTTGATGATTCATTGGCTAGGTTTCAATGATTAATATTTTTTTTAATGTATTTACTTGGATTAAGTATTGACTACATGTCATACTATAGGATTTCATTCAAAAAGTCTAGTTAGAAAGAATTATTTAGTCTATTTGATCCTGCATAAATATTCAAATTCTTTGCTACTCCTTCGTTCAAGCCTTAGCATCCTCACTAGGCAAGGGTTCATATCTAAGTTTACATTCAAATTTAATCAATCAATTACAAATACATAGAGCCCATCTATAACAGCTTTAAATCCACATGAGTTATTTGCCAAAGTTATTTTGATATCATTATGATAATTTAGGATCTCACCCAGAAAGATTAGCTAGAAAGCCTTGATCCTATATAATACCCGAGATCTCTACATTTATAATCAGTGTGGAACAAAGCATTCATCGGCAATATAGGCTCTCATGCTACCATTATATAATCCAGATTGGTTTGTAGGTGGAATTTTAATTGCCTAGAATTCTCTTTATTTTTCTTTTAGAAGATCAGTTTCCAAGGATTTCTCTTTGATGGTAGAGTTACTGTGTAGGAAACTAAACTGTGTTATCTCTGTCTTATGATCTTAATGATAGGGCATTGAGGGCCTTTTTTTTCTAAAGTTGAAAGAGGTTGAGATGATTTTCCAGGCTTGTGGATTATTGGAAAAGACTTTAATTTAACTAAAAATCTTAGTGATAAGTAAGGGAATCCTTGACCTATTTTAGATAACTTATTGTTTCATAATTTATTGCTGATCTTAGATTGATGGATCTTGACTTAAAAGGGAGAAATTTTACTTGAGTTACTATAGAGAAAAGGCATTTTTGGTTCGATTGGATAGATTTCTTATTTTGTCTAAATGGAGAACATTTTTTCTGCTTTCATTCAAAAGCTTTGGTGAACTCTACTTCAAACCATTGTCGTACAGGACTTCAGTATGAAATGAAATTCTTTGCCTACAAACTCTTTAGATTTGAAAAGTGGTGGGTTAAAGAGCATGATTTGTTGGATGTTGTTATGTACCGTTGGAAATCGATTAGGGGCACCTTCAATCCGATTGCTTTGGGTATCCAACCTTAAGAACATGAGAACTTCTCTTAAGAGATGGTTTACTAGAAAGAGATCAATTGATAAGGTATTTAAGGAGAAACTTTTGCATGACATTGATCTTGTTAACAAGGAGGAACTTGATTTGTTACCATTAGAATTCATCATAAGAAGAGTGCTTCAAAGGTCTTTAAAAGATATTTATAATAAAAATGAGCTTTATTGGCAATAGAGATTTAGAGTTACTTGTCTTAAAGAATGAGACTAAATCACCTTATTTTTCATAAGATAACAAGCAACAGAAAGTGAAGAAACTTAATTTGCTCCTTAATAAGTAATCAGGAAGACATCTCTTCTGCTATTCACTCTCACTTTAACAACATCTTTGGTTCCTCTTATTTTTTGATCATTTCTATCAATTGGGAGATGTTGTATGATGTGTCATGGATTGACTTACTTGAACTTTATGCTGAATTCTCTTTGGAGGAGACTAGATCTGCCATCTTTGCTCTCGCAAGTGATAAGGCCCTAGGTCCAGATGGTTTTTCTTTATTATTCTTTCAGAAGTCCTAAGAGTTGATCAAGGATGACATTATGCTGATGCTGGAAGAGTTTTACAAAGGCTTTCTAGAGCTGAGTAGATTGAATTACTTCTTTGTATTTTCATTCCTAAGAAGAATGGGGAATTATTTGTGAGAGATCTATGACCTATCAGTTTGCTTAATAGCTCATACAAGATCATCACTAAAATTCTAGCAATTAGGCTGAGAATGTTTCTTCCTCTGCTTATTCAAGATTTTCAATCTGCCTTCATTAAAGGAGGATCCATTATTAAAAACTTCTTAAGTGCTTCTAAAGTGATAGCTTATTGTAAAAGATCTAAAGCCCAAGGAGTTCTTTGCAAGTTAGACTTTGAAGAAGCATTTGACAAGGTAAATTGACATTTCCTCCTTAATCTTCTTGAGGCTAGAGATTTTCCTTCCAAATGGATTGATTGGATTCATCATATGCTTTCATCAGCTATTGTAGCTTTCTTTGTTAATAGTGTGCTGGGTAGATGGATTCATTATAGACACAATCTTAGGCAAGGAGACCCTCTCTCTCTCCATCCTTATTCATTCTTGTTGCTGCCAAATCATTTTGAGGAGCGTCAGGCGACAGAAATGCTTCGTAGGCCTTCAGAGGAATAACAGGGACCACCTCCTTCAGCCGGGAACCTGCAAGAAAAGTCCCGGACCGGTGGTACCGCGGGAACTCTCCGATGCTCAAGTCAGCGATTTGGAAACAAGGATTTGAATGAGAGAGTAGGGATTCAGCCCCCCCTCCCCCTTGGGGGTCAGGGTCCTTATATACCTGTTCGGGGGTCCCTCTTACCCTTCATTGATGATAGTCGAATCCTTCCGTTAGGATCAGCTCAATAAGCGGCGGTGGGTGTGCAGTTGCTAAGAACGTGCCATAGATATCGACAACTGCCCATTGTATATCGATAACCGCCCGTGATTTTGGCAGAAAGTGGATTAGCGGGTCTACGTGGCAGTCTTAGGCACTATGGAGCTTATTCCCATGCGACTTGTCAGGCTGCAGGCCATTTCCATCAAAGTAGGTAGCTGCAGGCCATGTCCCGTCAAAGTAGCGGGTCTACAAGGCCGAGGGGGCAGCCGAGTGCCGAGGCCGTACGAGGCCGAGGGGGCAGCCAAGTGCCGAGTGGAAGAGCCGAGGCCGAGGCCGAGTGGAAGAGCCCGAGCCAAGGGGGCAGCCGAGTGCCGAGGCCGTACGAGGCCGACTGGAGCCGAGGCCGACCAGAGCCGAGGCCGACAGGAGCCGAGGCCGACTGTGACCAAGGTCGATGAGAGCCGAGGCCGACTGGGGCCGAGGGGGTGCCAGGTCCAAAGCCGAGGGCGAGGGGACCCCGGAGACCGAAGGGACCTCGGAAGCCGAAGGGACCTCGGAGGACGAGGGGACCTCGGAGGCGAAGTCATCCTACGGGATCGAGACGGGGCTCCGTCAGTTTTCTTCACGATTTACTCTAACGGCGTTGGACCAGCCATATCAGATGCCCTCCACATTCCTTGAGCTTGTGTGTCGTGCATCAGCTAAGCGAAAGGAGTGTAGAGCTCTTCATCTTTGTTCTTGTCCTTTAATGCTTGCTTCAATTCTGATTCCTTCCTAGTGGAGAGATCTTTTTCCTTTTGCCATGCTTTGAATAATTTTTGTCCGCTCGTTGGCTAGCTGAGGGTAGCCAGCAATCCTCTCTCGATGCAGAGTCTGGAAGTGGATATCCATCATCTGAGTTGGAGAGTTGGTTTCTTCCAACTGTGAGTTGACTTTGGGTCTTCAACTTCTGACATGAAGTTTGGATGTGGGTGCCTGTCAATATGCCGCTGAGGCAGATAGAGAGCCGCTGAGGCAGCAATGATGCCGCTGAAGCAGAGACAAAGCCGTTGAAGCTGCAATGATGCCGCTGAGGCAGAGAGAGCCGTTGAGGCTGCAATAATGCCGCGGAGGCAGAGATAAAGCCATTGAGGCTGAAATAAAATTGCCGAAGCAGAAATAGAGCCGTGGGGGCTAAAATAAAATTGCCTCGAGTGTTTGTATGCTGGTCCGAAAGGTAACTCAAGCGGGTACGGATTGTTAGGGATTTGAACCAACTTGGGGGCATATCCTAGCTGGACTGAGTGGTATTCGTTAGCTGTGATGCCGCCGAGCTCCTTTAGAACCGTCTTGGGTGTTTGTGTCCTGGTCCGAGAGGTGACTTGAGCGGGTATAGGCTGTTAGGGATTTGAATTGACTCGAGGGCGTATCCTAGCCAGACCGAGTGGTATCCGTTAGTCGCATGCCACCAAGCTCCTTCGGAACCTCCTCAGAGGTTTCATGGCCGGCCCGAGGGGTGACTCAATATGCTGGAACCATAGGTATTGAACTACCTCGGAGGTTTCATGGCCAGCCCGAGGGGTGACTCGAGGTCGCTGGAACCATAGGTCTTGAACCGCCGTGGGGGTTTCGCGACCGGCCTAGGGGTGACCTTATGATCATAGGACCGTTGAGAGCCTTTTGAATGGTTGGTTTCGTCAGGTTTCCTGTAATGTATTCAGACACTAATGAAAAGAAACTCTCTCAAAGTGTAGTGTACTTTACTTTTTCGTAGCTATTTGCCTTTGTGTTGTGTTTGGTGTCGAGCTGGCCTCGAGCTTGAGTGCTGATGGTACATCAGGCTTTTTGGATCCGATGATACACCGATCTTCGGTGCCAATGGTACATGTCTAAGGCTGAGTGCCGAGGAGTCTACCAGAAGAGAGGAGACGGGGGCCGAGCGCCGTGGGAGCTTGGGGCCGAGGCCATACGAGGCCGAGGAGAAAAGCCGAGGCCATACGAGGCCGAGGGAACAGGTCCGAGGCCGAGGGAAACTTGGTGCCGAGGCCGAGGCCATACGAAGCCGAGGGGATCTCGGCAACTTGCATGGCCGAGGGGGCTCGGCAGCTTTCGGAGGGGCTTGGGAGCATCCGTGGGGGCTCTATGATGTGGCAGTCGGGCTGAGGGAGCGTGCATGGCCTAGTGCCGAGGCGGAGGCTCGAAGCCGAGCCAAGGCGGAAGCTCGAGGCCGAGGGGGTGCCAGGTCGAAGCCAAGGGCGAGGGGACCCCGGGGACCGAAGGGACTTCGGAGGCCGAGGGGACCTCGGAGGTCGAAGTCACCCTTGTGCCAGCCACTCAAAGCAGCGTACACCAATTTTTGGGGGAATGCTCGTCAGTTTGCCGCTGATACAGAGTTGAAGCCGCTGAGGCTAAAATGAAGCCGTTGAGGCTGTGACGAAGCCGCTGAGGCAAAGTTGGAGCCATCGAGAGCCTTTTAAATTTCGGAGGGTAACCCGAGAGTCGCTGGGATGGGACCATGCTCAGGAGCCTTTAATCCCGGAGGGTGACCTGAGAGTTGAGAGTCATCAGGTGCCTTTTTCTTTGCGCCAACGATCTTTACTGCTGGTGTTCGAATCAGTATTTGGCCTTTGGTGCTGATGCGAGCTCGGGCTGGCAGGGCCGAGGCAAGCTCGGGCTTGAGGTGCCGAGGCGAGCTCGGGTTAGAAGGGCCGAGGCGAGCTCGGGCTTGAAGTGCTGAGGTGGACTCGGGTTGGAAGGGCTGAGGCAAGCTCGGGCATGAAGTGCCGAGGCAGACTCGGGTTGGAAGGGCCGAGGCAAGCTCGGGCTTGAGTACCGAGGCAAGCTCGGGTTGGAAGGGCCGAGGTGAGCTTGGTCTTGAGGTACCAATGGGGACTCGGGTTGGAAGGGCCGAGGCGAGCTCGGGCTTGAGGTGTCGAGGGAGCTCGGGCTTGAGTGCCGAGGCGAGCTCGGGCTTGGATGCCGAGGCGAGCTTGGGCTGGAAGAGCTGAGGCGAGCTCAGGCTTGAAGTGCCGAGGTGGACTCGGGTTGGAAGGGCCAAGGCGAGCTCGGGCTTGAGTGCCAAGGTGAGCTCGGGCTTGGAAGCCGAGGCTAGCTTGGGATGGAAGGGCTGAGGCGAGCTCAGGCTTGAAGTGCCGAGGCAGACTCGAGCTGGAAGGGCCAAGGCGAGCTCGGGCTTGAGGGGCTGAGGCGAGCTCAGGCTTGAAGTGCCGAGGCGGACTCGGGCTGGAAGGGCTGAGGTGAGCTCGGGTTTGGATGCCGAGGCGAGATCGAGCTGGAAGGGTTGAGGCGAGCTCGGGCTGGAAGTGCCGAGATGGACTCGGGTTGGAAGGGCCGAGGCAAGCTCGGGCTTGAGTGTCGAGGCGAGCTCGGGCTTGGATGTCGAGGCAAGCTCGGGCTTCAGTGCCGAGGCGAGCTCGGGCTTGGATGCCAAGGCAAGCTCGGGCTGGAAGGGCTGAGGCGAGCTCAGGCTTGAAGTGCCGAGGCGGACTCAGGTTGGAAGTGCTGAGGCGAGCTCGGGCTTGGATGCCGAGGCAAGCTCAGGCTGGAAAGGTTGAGGCGAGCTCAGGCTTGAAGTGCCGAGGCGGACTCGGGTTGGAAGGGCCGAGGCGAGCTCGGGCTTAAGGGGCTGAGGCGAGCTTAGGCTTGAAGGGCCGAGGCAGACTCGGGTTGGAAGGGCCGAGGCGAGCTCGGGCTTGAGGGGCCGAGGCAGACTCGGGCTGGAAGGGCCGAGGCGAGCTCGGGCTTGGATGCCGAGGCAAGCTCGGGCTGGAAGGGCTGAGGCGAGCTCAGGCTAGAAGTGCCAAGGCGGACTCGGGTTGGAAGGGCCGAGGCGAGCTTGGGCTGGAAGGACTGAGGCGAGCTCAGGCTTGAAGGGCCGAGGCGGACTCGGGCTAGAAGGGTCGAGGCGAGCTCGGGCTTGGATGCTGAGGCAAGCTCGGGCTTCAGTGCCGAGGCGAGCTTGGGCCTAGATGTCGAGGCGAGCTCAGGCTGGAAGGGCTGAGGCGAGCTCAGGCTTGAAGTGCCGAGACGAACTCGGGTTGGAAGGGCCGAGGTGAGCTCGAGCTTGGATGCCGAGGCAAGCTTGGGCTGGAAGGGCTGAGGCGAGCTCAGGCTTGAAGTGCCGAGGAGGACTCAGGTTGGAAGGGCCAAGGCGAGCTCGGGCTTGAGTGCCGAGCTGGAGTCGGGCTTTAGTGCCGATGGTACATCGGGCTTTGAGTGCCGAGCTGGAGTCAAGCTTTAGTGCTGATGGTACATCGGGCTTTGAGATGCAAGATTGGTCTTGAATGCTGATGCAGAGTCTACATCGGGCTTTGAGTGCCAAGCTGGAGTCGGGCTTTAGTGCCGATGGTACATCGAGCTTTGAGTGCCGAGCTGGAGTTGGGCTTTAGTGCTGATGGTACATCGGGCTTTGAGATGCAAGATTGGTCTTGAATGCTGATGCAGAGTCTGTCTTCCGTGCATGACATTTTCAAGTATCAATGAAAGAAACTGTTAAGTGTAGTGTACTTCTGTCCGCTGGTGGTCTGCCCCCAGGGAATCAAGATGATTGGAGTGGAGGTGCTGGTGCCCTTGCTTGGACCTTCCCCCGCGTCGCCGTCCGTAGGAGAGAAGGCCGCTTGGGTGGCAAGTGGTGGCTCTCTGAGCTTTGAGTTACTGATAAGCATGATGACGATGGATCTCTTGCTAAGGAGATTCCCAATGGGATGGATGGCTGGCCTGAGCAGCGACCAAAGAGCGAGTAGAAGCTTTTGCTCGCTGCTGCTATGTGGTCATGAGATGTTGCTTCTGAAGCTTTTTCTCAGCTCATTGAAGGTGCCCCCAGCATAACTGGCGAAAGCTTCTTGGATCTGGGGTCATCGCCATCTTTATGATCCACCATTTTGATAAAGGGGGATGAGGATCTGCAAACTAGCATCGCTGACCGCCCCCTACCTGGCGCGCCAATCTATTGCTGCCAAATCACTTTTGAGGAGCGTCAGGCGACAGAAATGCTTCGTAGGCCTTCAGAGGAATGACAGGGACCGCCTCCTTCAGCCGGGAACCTGCAAGAAAAGTCCGGACCGGTGGTGCCGGCGGGGACCCTCCGATGCTCAAGTCAGCGATTTGAAGAACAAGGATTTGAATGAGAGAGTAGGGATTCAGCCCCCCCTCCCCCTTGGGGGTTGGGGTCCTTATATACCTGTTCGGGGGTCCCTCTTACCCTTCGTTGATGATAGTTGAATCCTTCCGTTAGGATCGGCTCAATAAGCGGCGGGTGGGTGCGCAGTTGCTAAGCACGCACCATAGATATCGACAACTGCCCATTGTATATCGGTAACCGCCCGTGATTTTGGCAGAAAGTGGATTAGCGGATCTACGTGGCAGTCTTAGGCGATGTGGTGCTTACTCCCATGCGACTTGTCAGGCTGCAGGCCATATCCCGTCAAAGTAGCAGGTCTACAAGGCCGAGGGGGCAGCCGAGTGCCGAGTGGAAGAGCCGAGGCCGAGGGGGAAGCCAAGTGCCGAGGCCATACGAGGCCGAGGGGGCAGCCGAGTGCCTAAGCCGTACGAGGCCGATCAAAGCCGAGGCTGACTGAGGCCGAGGCCGACTGGGACCGAGGCCGATCGGAGCTGAGGCTGACTGGGGCCGAGGCTGAGGCTCGAGGCCGAGGGGGTGCCAGGTCCGAAGCCGAGGGCGAGGGGACCCCGGAGACCGAAGGGACCTCGGAGACGAAGTTACCCTGCGGGATCGAGACGGGGCTCCGTCAGTTTTCTTCATGGTTTACTTTAACGGCGTTGGATTAGCCATATCAATTCTTATTACCAATATCTTATCAAGGCTTCTTTAGCAAGCGAGCAATTCCATTTTGGCTAAAGGCATTGAAAATGAGCAGTGTATATTTAATCTCAGGAGTTTTCAATTTGCAAATGAAATGGTTACTTTAAGTGTAATAGATCGATAATCTTTGGTGGCCATTAAAACTATTCTCTTTGATTTTAAAAATGCCTCTGGGCTAAAAGTTAACTTTCACAAGAGCCACTTGATTTACATGAATGTGGAGGAGGGTGAAGCGAAAGCTCTAACTAATCTTCTAAACTACAAATTAGGAGCCTTCCCTTCCATCTATCTTGGGCATCTTTTGTGTGATAACTGATAAGGAACTTCTAAAACACTTTTGGCTACCTTTGTTGGAGCATATGGAGTCTCGTTTGGCATCTTGGAAAGGTAAGTTCCTTTCAATTAGAGAGAGATTGACTTTAATTAATGATGTTCCTTATACACTTTCATCCTACTATATGTCCTTGTTTAGGCTCCCTAGGATTGACCAGCTTAGAAAAGTACTTTTATGGAAAGGATCGGATAAGATCAAGGGGTTTCAATTATTTGATGGATGGAGATTGTGTATGCAAGGATCAAAAAGGACATCGAATTAGAAACATTGTCAACCTTAATTCATCTCTCTTGGCTAAATGGGCTTAGAAGTTCATCAGTGGCCGGAATTCACTTGGAAGAAGCAAATTAGTATGTTGTACCATGTAAAGAGGAAAATGATACGTGGGTTTGGTTCATCTTTTCCCTATTTGAAAGGATATTAGCAAAAATTAGAAGGCCTTTTGGAATTGTTGAGCTTTTAAAGTTTGGAAATGGTAAGAACAGTAGGTTTAGGGAAGATTCTTAGTTTCGAGTGATGCCTCTACTCTTTTCTTTGGTTATGATCATCTGTGATGAATGAGATACAACTATTATGTAGCATCCCAATGGATCAAAGGCACCTTCACAAGTGGTGCATTAAGACTCAAGGCCTTCCCATAGGAGAAGAGTCCAATCAACCTCGATATCTCAATCTTGGTTCTAGCTTTGTAAGTCAGCTTCTGCTAAACAAAGCAACCGGTTTATTTCTTTTACGCTAGCCTTTGTGTTGAGTGGCTCGATGTATGTGGGTGGAAGTTAGTTGTCCTTGGTTTTCAGCAAATGTTTCTTATACGTTAATATCCTCTATGGGTATAATCAAGCTGAGTTGAGTCGATACAGTGGCAAACTCAAGCTTAACTCGACTTAAAAATTTAAAGATCAAAACTCGACTTGAGATCAATCAAGTTTCTTATTTAGCGCTTGAACTCAAGCTTAATGAAATACTTGATATACTGGATATACTCGAACTTGACTTGACTTGGCTCAAATTTTTATGTAAAAATTTTAAAAATAAATTTTAAATTAAAATAAAATTATTTTTAAGTAAAATGTAGGGTTTTTAGTTTTATATAGTTAGGATAATATTATAAATATGTATAATTATAAAGGTAAAATAGTAAAATTACTTAAGCTTAATTAAGCTTGCAAGTTTTTCGAACCAAGTATTTTAATACTTGAACTTAACTCGATAATATACTCGAGTAGTTCGAGCTTAACTCAATAAGTAGTAAGTTGGTTTCGAGTATTTTTTGAATCGATTTCAAGCTATTCATGAGCTGTTTCAACTCAGTTATATTCCTAATGTCTTTCAGTATCAACTGAAAGATTGCTCGATGGTCTTCCAAAGCCTTTTTCTTCTAATATTCGCATCGTGTTCTTTACTCCTCATCTTTATCCTTACGCATTCACTAAGGTAGTGTTTGAAATAGGAGATTAGAGATTTATTCCCAAAAGCCATAACTATAAGGGGAGATATCCCCTCTTATTCCCAAAAGCCATAACTATAAGGGATAGCTGGGAATAAAGTTAACCAAAGGGATAATCCATGGTTAACCATGGTTAACCACGGGATATCCCCTCAATTTATTCCCTAAGGTAGTGTTTGATAGCCCAAAAGCTATTCCTGGATAAATGTACGGGATAGCATTTATCCAGGGGATAGTTGAGGGAATAATCATTTTTTTTAAATTACAAGTCTGCCATCAAGGGATAACTTTAGTTGTTCCTGGGTTCCCTAGGGAATAAGTTCAGGGGATAACCCATGGTTAACCATGATTAACCATGGGTTATCCCTTTTGGTTAAATTTTTTTAGACCTATCCCTTCTAGTTATAGCATTTGGGAATAAGGAGGGATATCCAGGGGATATCCTTTTTTATCCCCCATATCAAACACTGCTTAAAAAATGTAGGAATAGCTGGTTATCCCTTCAAATAAGAGTAAAAAAGGTTATCCTATGGATTTACCTTTTTGCATTTGATATGATCAATAGGATAATCAAGGGATATCCCTAGGGATAGTCAGGAGATAAACTCTATCCCGTACACTTATCCATGGATAATATTTTTCCTATCAAACACTACCTAAGGTAGTGTTTGATTTCCAAAATGCTATTCCTAGATAGGTGTACACGATAGAGTTTATTCATGGGATAGTTGAGGAAATAACCGCCTTTTTTTAAATAATAATTTTGCCCTCAAGGGATAGCACCAGCTATTCCTGAGTTTCTTAGGAAATAAGTTCAAGGTATAACCTATGGTTAACCTTTTTCATATTTACCCTTTGTAGTTATAGCTTTTGGGAATAAGAGGGGATATCCAGAGGATATCCCCTCTTATCCTCTATTTCAAACACAGCCTAAGGATAGCCGACAGCAATATGCTCATGCTCAACTATAGTAAGTAAAATATTACTTTTGTCAAAGTGGCATACTGAATTATTAGACAAATCTATTACTAAATCTTCTGAATATATATGACCTAAAGTGGAGTAAGACGGACAAGGCCCGTTTCGTTATAAGAAAGCAAGACGGATAAGATTCACACCAACTTGGGCCACCACAGTCCAAAATGGTTTCAATTGGTACCATATCCTTTTTGCTTTACTATATATAAATCACTCATCATTTTTTCTCTACCCGATGTGGGATCTTTAAGAAGGGCCTCACAAGTCTCCTCTCTTTTCCTTCTCTGTTAATGCTTTCTCTTAGCTAACTTGTAATTGATCTCTTCCATAAGTTTTTTTAATAAATCTGGGGGGAAGATCCTCTACCTCCAATTATCCATAAAAAAAAAGTAGTTGTAGCAAATTATCAACATACAACTACTTCTATAGCACATTGTATAAGATCCTTTCTGTACACAACTCAGCAACTGGTCTCTCCTCGTTGGCAGCCCAATTCGCCACCCGGTTTGCTTCCCCTTCGATACGTTGGAAACAAGCTTCACCAAAAATATAACATCAGGATCTGCAGTGATGTACAAGAGTCAGTGCATCTCCAGGAGCCTTTCCTTGAGATTGCCCATTGGATTAACGTGCAAACTCGCCGCGAGCGAGAGCACTCGAATGATGGAAACCAGAAACACAGCATTTATCCAACTCGAGTCATCAGAATCCTCGTTCCCCAACACCACCAGAAGAATAAGATGGGTCTGTGGTTTAGCATCCCTAGTCAAATGAACTCCAATATACTTTTCTAACCCCTTTGCAGTGACGAATTTTCGTTGTATCCCAGTTGGATTGCACTCAAAAATCATAAACAATTATCTCAACTATCAGATGATCCTCATGCTCTCAGGAACCGCCACCAACACTGCAGGCCACTGGAAAGGAACTGACAGGAACACACCAGCTTTGGTGTTACCATGATGACCTCTCGAGTTGATCCCAGAAGGACCTTTCCCTCAAGATTGTCTTCCGCTGGGGCATGATGAGTCAAAAGACATACGTCATAAGATATGGCTCAGGCCTTCAGGTCAATGAGCAATTCTCTTATATAAAACAAATAGACTTGAAAAGCCTGTCAACGCTAAAAAGAGACGTGACTCATGATCCATCCATACGGGGAAGGCTGACGATGATGCATCTCACCATATCGAGCATGATAGCTTAGAGTCCAGTACAGCAATCACGGGTCCACTTTTTCCTAGCAATGCTATATAATTAATAAACAATCAATACCGTGACTTCGACTCAAGGAAGTCAAGTCTTATTCAGCCATCAAGGCAAGCTTCCCAAAAGATGTTGAAAAATTAGTTTTTTTTATAAAAAAAATTTATTACATATAATTTTTATTTATTCCTTCATTCCCCTTAGTTTAGAGGTGTCAAAGTGGATGGCTCATCAGACGCCCAGCCCGGCATGGAGTGGACCGTGCTACAGCCTAGGTGCTACGGTTTTCGCGCCGAACCCCACCGGCCCATGGATTGCGCCGATACAAAAGCACAAGGAGGATCAGCTGGCATCGCTTGGACGCAAGACAAGGAAAAAAAAAGTTTCTGTCCACTATTACCAGTGCAACAAATTTTACGTGAGCTATTACCTTTCATTCACATAAATTTTATATAATTTAACACAATCAAACAAAATAATCAAGATATGATCTTAAGTTTTAAATATAAATATATTAATATCTATTTAATTTTAAAAAATTTATATCAAGATCAAAATGTATTTTTTTTTTATCTATTTGATGCAAACGGAGCTACATCAAGCATGATTGACATTCTCGTGATCCTTTGTCTCTTCCAAATGGACCAATTAATTACAAAACTTAGAACCAAGCATTTCAAAAAAGTTTTAAATAGGCTAATTCAGCAAGTTGGCAAAGTGACTTATACATGAAGGCCCGACAAGAGTCCAAAATAAACCCAAGAGTGTTTGGTCAACGTGATTAAGACTCTAGAAGATTTTTCTTGAAATGAACACATTTTTAGCCATTTTTGGAGGCCAACTTGTCAGATTGTAATCTCGGCATACTTTTCTATTTGTGAGTGCACGTTTTCTAGCTATTCTTGCATGCCAACTTGTCATATTGTAATCGTCATACTTTTCTATTTGTGGGTGCACATTTTCTAGCCATTCTTAGAGGCCAACTTGTTAGATTCGCAATCTCGGCATACCTCTCTATTTGCGGCACTGTATATGTAATTTGTGGGCACCTTTTGAGAGATTACATTTTTAGTTACCTTATCTTTTATTTTAAATATGTCAGCCATTTTTGGGGTTAATTTTAGCTTGAAAAATACCATTATGGACTTTCCAAGTTAGTAGACTCGACTCCTATATATTGTAAACCCTCTTGATTTTATTGCAGATTATTATAAAAGAGTTTTAATATTTTTGTGCTCTTATTTTCTTGAGAAGACTCTTGAACTTATTAAGTTAATTCTTGTAGCGTTCGTAGTCTTTGGTTCTTATCTTGCTAGATAACAGGTCAGAGCTCAACAAACTTGTGCTTTGAAGTTTTGGGTTTCGATTCCATATTTGGTATCGGGTTTCTTTACTTTGACGAGGTTCATATCATTTGGTATCAAAACTTTGGCTCTAAGGAAAGTTTGACTATTGTTATAATTCTTGTTTTCTTGATATCCAAAAAAATAAAATTAGCGTCAAAAGGTCAAAATCTTGTTTTGTGTTATCTTGTTCTTGTTTCATTCCTTTATTATCCTTTGTGTGTTTCTTGTTCTTTGTTCTATTCTATTTCTTTTGTTCTATCCTGTCGTGTTGAATTTGAAAAAAAAAGTTTAAACATTGGTTTCCCACCGAGTAATTGGACACCTTCGCCTAAGTAAGCATTGTTGTTCGTTAAAAAGTGGGCAATACGTGAAGTTATAAAAAAAAAGGAAAGAAAAGAAGTAAGAAAAGAAAGAAGGAATCAAAAAAAAAAAAAAAAGGAAGTTGAACAGGCAGGAGTTGAAAAGTTGCTTCATTGATGTGCATTTGTTTTAGGATATTTTAGCATGAATTTTGAATGATTTTGAGCATTTTGGAAAGTTAACCGAATGCTTCGTAAAGAAGAGAAGGGAAGGCCTTATTCATAGTAAGTTGTTTTCTTTCTTAAATAAATCTACTTTGTTTATCTTATTTCTTTGGAATGTCTTTATTCATGGCAAATTGTTTTCTTACTTAAACAAATCTGCTTTGTTTGTTCTTATTCCTTTTTGCATTCTAGTTATTTCTTTGGCATGTCTTTTGCTTCCTTTTGAAGTTTCTTTTCTTGACTTGTTTTACTCTTGTGGTTGGTTCGTTGAATTCTCAATTTGAATTACTACTTGATTCTTGGCTTTTCTTGAGTCTGATTAAGAATCCTAGAAGACACAAAAGACTGAAAAAAGTCAAAGTTGTAAAAACATCAAAACAAAAGCCAAATTTAGTGAGTGAAACACGTGAGGGAGTGCTAGTGAGTTTCCTTAATTCTGTTTCTTGATCTTAAGCATGTCGCTTAACCAAGAAGAAAGCTCAATCGATGAGGTTTAACAACGAGCCCTTCCAAATATAAGCACTGATGGGGAAAATGAAACGGATGATGAGGGCTGAATTGGAACAATTGCATGAGAGGATAGATAAGTTGGAGAGGGAACACCTAGGGGACAAAGGCAAAACAATTCCATTAAGCAGCCTAGGTATGTACCATCAGTGGACAATGGGAGATATAGAAGATGATGCTGGGTTATAGGAGTTTGAAGAACCAATATAAACCAAGGCATGTTTGGGCGCGGTTATGAAAATATAGAAGCTAGAATGGGTAGGCCGAGGAGGGATGACAATCTAGGGAGCATCAAGGTGAAGGTTCCATCGTTCGAAGGAAAAAGCAATCCTGAGGCTTATCTAGAATGGGAGAAGCGGATGGAGATGGTCTTCGATTGCCACTGTTGGCCCAGATGGCAACCCAAGAGGGGGGGTGGATTGGGTTCTTAAAAATTTTGGTGCTTAAAAATAATTTCACAATTGATAGTGCACAAGTAAATATGCAATGAGTGTGATACTAAGAATGCAAAGCAGAATATAAAGATAGAGTAGAGAGAAGAAGAGAGAAGCACGACAAATACAAAGGTTTATAGTGGTTCGGTATTAGCTACACCTATACACTCCCAAGCAACTCTTGGGCCATATTATAATCACCCTGATTACAGCCGAGTTGTTTTACAAGCTCACAACCCAAACTTATTATTTTAACAATAGGATCACAACGAACCCAACGGGTTTTCACAGGCTCACCAGCACACAACCTATCACAAGCTACCTAGCTTGCACGAGGCTAACTTGCCTTCCCTAATTCAATCACCTGATTGAATCAATAATTAAATGTAATAAGAGTAAAGTTACAACAGAGAATCAGCTCCTCAATGAGCAAATAAACAATATAAATGAGATAGAAATAGAAGAGCATGATCGAACAGAGGCCCTTCGTTCGGTCCTGTTTGGTCGAACGGTGTCAAAAAAAAGAAGGTACTGGGGGCCGGAGAGACCGGTACCGAAGAGCTGAGGGGCGGGGTGGTGCCGAAGATAGAAGGAGACGGGCCAATGTGGGGGGACATTGCTGGAGAGAAGAGGAGATGGGGGCAGCATCGGAAGGGAGAAAGGAGACGAGAGGGGTATGGAGAGAAAAGGGGAAGTGTAGTTTAGAATTTTTTTTTAAAAAATAAGGGGAGTGTGAGAACAATTTGGGCCATGCAAATAGAATTTTCCGAATCCTACCTACCCTTGAGCTACACCCACCCAACAAGGTGACACCTCCTTTGCGGGAAAAGGGCACTTCGTGCCTGCCCAGTAACATAATTTTAAGCACTTGAATTAGTTACATAATTTTTATAAAGGATTTCTAATTATTGGAATAATAGTTGAAGTGCAGAGAAGAGGCACCACTCTCCTTTATGCATATGCAATAGTATTGGTACAAAACTACTAAAGCCTACCGTGAATGTTACAAATTTAATGAAACCATCTATATTTTAGCCTACTGAATTTTTCAACTAAAAAAGTTGTTGCTTTGGCAAATATAAAACCTAGTGTCCAATTCTTATTTCCATTGTTACAAATCCGCTGATCATAACAATAGAAGATCCTTAAATTGCACGGCTTAATCACCTATTTGTAAGTGTTTGAGTTCTATTTTTTTTTATTGTCTATTGGATGCTTCTATTCAGAATAATTCACGGTAAAAAATGTTGAAAGGTACATTCAACTAGTTAAAAATTAAGACTTTATTGTTGTTTGTTATTGTTAATATTAAAAATGCATATTATTTTATCTAAGACTAATATATGCCTTTTTTTTTTAAGTAAACAAGATGCTGCCAAAATGACAAGAATAAGTTACAACTTTAACATTCACATTCAGAATACAAAATAAATCAACTTGAAAAGTGCTACCCCAATATAGGCTTTGAGAAAGAGTCTCCACTCTAATAACAAAAAGGTCTGTAGCTTGGTTTGTCTCCCTGAAAATATGATTTATGATAATAAAAACTTGCATTAATAGAATATTTTCTTTATACTGTGCAGTAATGGATGAAATATGGAGAAGCATTCTTTATCCAAACAGTAGTAGAATAATTTTCAATAGTAAAAACCTTCAACTGCAGAGATGGAGATAGACTTTTTATTCCATACCATGTAATTGTTAATTCTACCTAAAAAACAAAAGCAATCATAAGCAGAATAGCTTTCGCAATAATGAATCGATTAGACTCATTATGAAGAATATAATCAACTCTAACTGAATCCATTAGAATAGAATTGTCAAAATTCAATTTTAACTATTTAAGTGGTGGGGATACCAAGAAATATAAATATCATTTGATATTCCTTTAGAAGTAGGAGTAGAGCATTCCTAAATGCTAGGATTCTGTCTATGCATAGGTTCTAGCTTTGAAAAATTCATAGCTAGGCATTCAATTTGGATCTCTTACTTTATGTTGGAAGTCCTTTTCATTTCTATTTCCTAATATGTACCACAAGGTCTGGATCACAATAGATTTACCTAGCTTCTGATCAACTGATATAGAAAGACTACATACAAAATTGAACATAGCTTCCATTGAAACCAAATGATGGTAGAACTGGTTACCTAACTTCTTGATGTAGATATGTTAAGAAGAGATATTCAACCTTTTCATTTAGATGACACCTAATGTAAATAGGGGATAATAATATAACCGATCGACAAGAAGAGAAGCTATAAAAAATCCAATCTAATTATCCTTCATATGAAGAACAATACCTTTTGAGTGGCATCTAACTTTCAGACTTTCACAGCTAGCTTGGAAGCTTAGTCCAGACAATAACAAAATCTAGAGCGATACAAGTCCTTAAACACTACTCTATTGTAACCTTTCCTCCAAATTAGAACATCAGTCTAGTCACCACCCCATGTATAGAACTAAGAGATTAGAGAGTAAGGGAAGAAAAATATGAGAGATGAAATTCATACTCTATCCATCGTTTGAACTAAATAAACCATCTACCATAGAATCTAACTTAAGAAAGAAAGCATTGAAATAAGATAACTTTACTATCAACCTTGACAAGGAGAGAGGGCCGCCATGATTTAATAAGGAGAATATTCAAACCTTCACTTTGTTTAGGTTGATAGATAGCATACCAAGAAATTGTGTGAAGAACCCTACGACCATAATCATGGTTTTACAAGAAATTTGAATTGTTCTATCAAACTAGGTTAAGAAAAATGATGGAATAGCAAAATTTGAAACAATGAACAGGCATATATAGAGCATAAGATAAACCTGATCAGTATATAATTGCTAGCAAAAAATAGCATATTTTACCTTCGCAAATCTAATCTAGTCATAATCTTATCTTTGATGGGTTGGAAGTCCTCCACTTTCTATCGTCCGAGCTTCATGGAAAGTCCTAGTTAGGATCCTAACTCATTTACTCTTCATATCCCCAAGATGGTTACCAAATACTCTATCAACTCATATCTAATCCTCAAGTTGAAGAGGATGATGGATTTCTTCATAGTAACACTTGTCTGGTTATAATAACTTCTGATGATCCATTTTATGGATTTACAATCCTTAGAAGTAGCCCTTGAAGACAAAAAATAGCTATTTGCAAAAAATAAGTGAATAATAGTTGGACCACCGCTAAAGCCTGGAAGCCATAAAGATTACCATAAAATAATAGCTCTTAGATTTTGAGTAAGCATCTTAGTATAAATGATAATCAGATAAAGAGATAGAGGGCATCCTTGACCAAGGCCCATGTTTGTATGCAAGAACTTAGTGGGTGAACTGGTAACCAAGAAATTAGAGAAATATAAAGACCAAATATATTTTGCATTCATTGGATCATTTTGTATGGAAATCTAAAGGGTTAAAAAATATTTATTAAATATTCCCAGTCCACCTTGTCATAATCTCTTTCCATATTGAGTTTAATTGCCGTGAATGGTTTAGCAGGAGATACCTTATGAAGAACATGCAAAACTTCTGGACTAATAATGATATTGTGACATTTATCCTTGATATGAAAGCAACTTGCTCAAATAATCACCACTTTAATTCTAAGAGTCTTGGTCGCTAGCTTATAAATTATGTTGTACAGGCTTATAAATTATGTTGCATAAGCTTATCAATCTATAATGAAGGCCAATATAGGGTTACTCTTTGGTATTAAAGTAACAAAAGAAACCTTCCATGAGTGTGATGTCTCTCCTTTCTTGAAGAACTCCTGGATAGACTTGCATACATTTGGACCAATGATCCTTCAGTAGTATTTGAAAAACTCTGAAGTGAAACCATCTAAACCAAGAGCTTTGTTGGATCTATAGTTTTCAAAGCTTGAACTATTTCACCTTTAGTAACTTCTCGAATCAAATATTGCATGTCATCTATCTGTAAAATAGAAAGATCAGTACAAAGCTAGAAATAATTTCTTGGAGATTATTAATACTATCTATTTTGGAAAAAAAAGTTTTAAATTCCACCCCAAATTAATTGATCATCAAAATCAACTATATTTCTGGATGTTGTTTGAATTTAAATAATTTGATTGCTCCTAATCACTGTACTTCTATGAAAAATTGGTGTGTTTTGATCCCCTTCCCACCACTGTAATTTAGACTTCTATCTCGATATACCATCCTGATGTCTTAAGAATTTGTGGTGCTCAAAGAGTTTTATCCTTTGAGTTTGCAACTCTTATAGGCTGCGTTTGGATGTTAAAAAGTTATTACAGGAATAGGAATACGAATTCCGTAAGAATAGCTTATTCCTTTTGTTATTCCAGATTTTTGTTTTGATCAAAATCTGGTATTCCATGTTATTCCAGTGCAATTAATGCAGTGTTATTCCAAATAATGTTTGGATGATATGGGAATAAACATGTATTCCAGTAGGAATAGATGAAGAATTTTTTTTGAAATTCCAAAGATACCACCCCTTCCAATAAAAATGGTTTATCAATTTTATTTTTTAAAATGACTTGAATAAATTATTATTATAAATAAGGTAATAAATTAATTACTATTCATAAAATAATATAAGAACATACTTAATAATTTTTTTATTAATAAATAAAAAAAAATACTTAATTATTATTTTTAATTAATAAATTTATTTAATTTTAAATTATATTATAAATTTATTTAATTTATTTAATTTATTTAAATGACATAATAAATAAATTTATTTAATTTATTTAATTTAATTCCATCGATGCCCCTGGAATAGCTGCAGTGGGAATCGCTATTCCATGGGGTACCATGCAATAAGGAATAGGAATAAAGAGGGTTGACTGGAATAGCCAGTCTCATGGGGCCCACTCTTCTTTTTCAAGGTGTTTGGGGGAATAAGCTGGAATAAGGCCCTATTCCAGACCTTATTCCAGCATCCAAACACTGCCATAGGGATAATCCGGTGCTCTTATCCTTTAATTTCTCAAAAGCTTCAATTTTCTATTCTAGAATATTGATTTGGTACAAGATATTCCCCATAGAGGTCTTACTCCAAACCTTTAATGTTTCTTTGGTGAATTTTAACTTCTAGGACATAGGAGAACCTAAAGTATTCATATGCCAAGCCTCGGTGATCATATCTTAAGATTCATCCTTATCACATCGAGGGTATTCAAATTTGAACAGTTTTAGCCTATTTCTTTTCCTTTCAAGATTAAGGGGAAGGGGGCAATGATCTGACCTTATCTGACATAAATACTTAATTGAAACTTTGGAAAATAAATTGAACTACGATTTTGAGGTGAAGACCCTATCTAAGCATTCCTAAATTTAGGTGCCTCTAGTTCTATTGTTGCACTATGTGAATTTGAAAGGCTAAAATCGAGGCATAATAATGAAGTAGCTTGGAGAAAATATCTAAACTCCTCACTCTTTCATCTATATAATTAAAAAAGCCTAGCCTTCCTTTTTATTTTCCTAAAATAGGAAGAATTTAAAGTTCCCTACAATTAACATAGGCACCCCCACGATGAGATACATTGTATTTCATACTAGAAAGACTTTCTTATCATCCCATAAGTATTGGCATAAACAACTAACAATATCCATGGGTTTGAGGTAGAAGAGAAAAATATCCAATACATACACTAGTTAGAAAAATAGATAAAGTTTACTTGGATCACCTTTTTCTATCAAAAAGTAACAATAGCTCTAGATAAGTCTCGAGGCTCAATTACTTTAAGGTTTAAAGATGGTCTCAATTTTCTTTGATACTTTAAGATAGCTAAATTAGATAATCTTATTTTAAGAAGAAGACAAATATCCATTTTATACAAAGAAATCCTGCATTTCCAATTTGTTATGAGGGTTGGTTTTTTGGTACTCTAACAATTCTAAATTATTATATCCATGGAAATGGAGGATATATTCTTTTCTTAACGAAGCAACCTATTGTTGTCCTAAAGCTTAGTCTTGTTCAAAGACTTCTGGCTTTTGACTGGATAGGTGGGTAGCATTGGGCCTAAACTTTGACGGGCCAATTTAAATTGAGGTGCTTTCTCCTATGCTTCAATCTAGAAGCTTTGAAAGAGGGCTCTATCTAGGTGGCTAGCATTGGGCCTAAACTTTGACGGGCCAATCTACACTGAGGTGCTGACTAGAAGCTTTGAAAGAGGGCTCTAACCCTTTTCCTTTAGCTGACCCAATCCCATCTTGATCGAGGCATTCATTCACACCTCCTTTCCCATCAGTTGACTGAAAATCAGGAGCTTTCAGTGTAATGAAGGTGCCTGCCTGCTGCAATGGAGCAACTCTGCTTCCTTTGGTTGCTAAAGTCCTCCCTTATGGCCACATGCTAATCCTCTCAAGAGCAGTGTCTTCATCCCTAGCTTGGTAAATAACTTCCCCTAGTGCCTTCTTTGCTGCCTTCTCCACCAGTACTGCAAGGAGTGCTTCTATGGCTGATGATGGTGGGGATGAGAGGCACACAATTTCATGCATCAGCTACTTCCCCTTGTTCGAGGTATTCTAAGCTTCCATCAATGGGTTTATAGTTTGTCCTTTATTTTTTTGTAAAGAAGTAATTTAAGATTTTATTTGTGGAAGCTTAGGATCATAGTTGTTAAACCGGACCGGATCGATCGGTTAAACCGGTTGAATCGGGACTAGAAGGCTAAGTCGGTCCAATTCTAACATAAAACTGATATGTAAGACTCGGAATAATCCGGTTAACCCGTCTGGTTCACCTGTGAACCGGTTAACCCGGTCTGAACAGGGTCACAGGCCATTTCAAATTTTCTGACTTTGGTTTTCAAATTTTTGAGAGTTTATGACAACTTTTTCTTGGGATGCTCGCAAGTTTTATGGAGAAAAAAAAGAAGATCACGGAAAGAAGAGCATTGATGAGAGAAGAATAAAAAAAAGATAAAAATATAAAAAATTTATGGGAATAGAGACAAAAAGAAAATGATGAAAATAAAAGAAACTCAGATATAAATTTTCTTTAATTTTTTTCTTTTTTTTTAGAAAAAGTTAAATTAGACTAAATGGGTATGCAGATTGAAAGTAAGCAAATTTTAGAGATTAAATAAGATACCAAAAATGATTTTTTTTCAAAAGAAAAATATTATGAAAAATATTATTCATATGTTTAATGGGTAAGAGATTAAATAAGATACCAAAAATGATTTTTTTAAAAAGAAAAAGATTATGAAAATTATTATTCATATGTTTATTTTATTAAAAACTAATTTTTATTAATATAAATATATTTTTATATTAAAATAATTGAATCGATGGTTCAACCGATGACCCGATGGTTAAACCAGTGACCCATACCCGAGTCTTTGGCTAGGTCAATATCCGGGCCAGGTCTGACAACTATGGTTAGGATGTTTATCGCCAAGTAGCCAGTTTTTGGGTGCTAAGCAAGCAAAAAAGGCTTCTTCCCTACTGATCCTTCTCCCTAGTTTAGTGGGCCATGCCCTAGGTGTTTGGATGCTAGAGAGTGCAGGCAAGATGGGCTCAAGCCTTTGCATGATGGGCTTTTGAAAGGAGCCTATGATCAGGGTAGGCCTTTGCTTGATGGGCTTTTGAAAGGAGCCTATGATTAGGGTTGATCCTTATGATGCTGAGTCTGATGATTCTCAGTTTGATCCATTGGATGCTGAGTCTGATGAAATTGAGCTTAATGATGCTTTCCTTCTTTGTTTGCCTTTTATAGTACATTTGCTAGCCAACTATTGAGTTTTTGCCTAATACTAGCTTTTTGGAGCATGATGGAATCCATTATGACTTCTTATTCATTGATAGACCCTCCATGATTAGGATCCTCCATCATAACAAAAAGCTAATTAGATAACGACTAAAATTTTGATCCCAAGTGAAAGTTTGATAGGCTCTTAATCAGTTACTAGATTTTGCTTCTTACTTTCATCCAAAGCAATGAGATTACTGCCCTTTATTACTCCACTTAGCCAGGCTGGAGTAAAGGACTCATTCCTCACTGGGTGGACCCATTGTTGATCCCTGTAATTTGGTTGTTGCAATTTTGGATTTGACTCAGTGACACAGTCTCCATTGTCATTTTTCTTGGTTGTGAAACTTCACTACTTCATGTTGCAAATCCTAGGTTTGAAGCTTCAAGTTTTTCGTTAAAGTTATCAAACCACAATGGTTTACCTCACCACCGAAGCAATTTCTAGAATACTTGTCATTGGCCATAACTCCCAAGAGGTAGTTCTTCTATCCTCATCCATATCGTAGCACTAGTGATTGAGCTTTTTTTTTTTTTTTACAAGCGGACGATCACATCAGTCTGGCATGAATCAAACTCGAGAGATCAGGATACAGAATTTGCTGCAAAATAAGAGGGCATGGGTCACCCATATGCCATTCCCAAGGGCCAGGATGGCGAGCTGCAACATTAGCGACCCAATCAGCCGCAGCATTGGGTTCCCTATAAACATGGCGAATCCGATGCTCAGTTTGTAGTCCGGAGGGAGTTCCAAATATCACGGAGCAAAGGATTGGTGGACTGAAGATCCCCATTCCGGCGAATCCATCGAACAACCGTGAGAGAATCCCCCTCAATAATTAATATACTAGAGGCCAGATGACGAACAGCATAACTGATTCCAGCCCAAGCAGCCTGAAGCTCCACCATAGGGACCGAGATATCAAGGGAACCATGGCCACTAGCTGCAATAAGCTCACCCTCAGAGCCTCTAATAACAAAACCGGACCCCGCAACACGATCCGAGATAGAACCATCAAAGTTCACTTTGACATAACCCGGGGGTGGGGGCTCCCAAGATACATAGACCGTAGAACGGTGCGCTACCGAAGCAGCAAGGGAGTCCCAGAGACCGGGTCGACAAAGTGATCACCATAAGTAGAACGGCCATACTCCTTAGCAAGAAAACAGCCGTTCTGATAATCGCCTGGGTGGAACAGTCTCCTCAGAGAAAACCATATGGTTCCTAGTAAGCCAAAGATGATAAGCCAAATAAGCTGAAACAGCACCCTGGGAGCCCGATCCGCTCTGAGCTCCTAATCGAATGGCATGCAAAAAAGAAAGCCGTATGGGGCCCGCCTCAGACAACCATGGGTTAAACTGCATCTGACGCAGATCCACCTCGCAGGAAAGCAAGTAAATATGACATGATTGATCGACTCTTCCTCAAGCCCACAGATTGGGTAGAGAGGCGAAATGGGTAGACCACGGCTAGCCAGCAGGGCACATGTAGGAAGACGATTTCACTGAAGCTTCCACAAAAAAAGCCGAATCCTAGGGTGAACGGGCAAACGCCGGATCCACGCAACGTCGCTCAACCCCAAAATCCGAGTACGGAAGCAGTCAACCAAATCCCTAGTAGGAGCATGAGAGAGACAGGAGCGCCGCCATAGTCTGGTATCCGAGACAGCTGACGGAGCTAGGGGAATGGCAAGAATCCTCTGCGCAAGCTCAATCCCAAAGAGTCAAAAAACAGCAGACACATTCCAAACATTATTGTCCTAACAAATCAAAGAAGACACTGGCATAGAGGGGTCAACAGCAGTACTAAGAAAGGTTGGCCAGCGGGATAGAGGAATGGCCGCTATCCAACTATCCTGAGTAATATCGATAGATCTCCCATCCCCTATCATCCAATGAATATCGGTCAAAATAGACGGGGCAACCTGACAAATCGCCCGCCAAAATAGAGAGCACCCATGGGGAATACAAGAGATCAAATCAGGAGACCAGACACCATATCTGCCTCTCATAACAATACTCCAGAAATAGTGAGGATCCAACAGAAATCTAGAAGCATGCCTAGCGAACAGAGCCTCCGGCGAAGGACCAAAGACTGAATCCCCAGCCCACCCTCACGAATAGGCAGACAAACAATATCCCATTGTTAACCCAATTGATGATTTTGATGATTAACAAAACTATTTGATTATAACAATTGAAGGCTCTAATGATTTTGATTAAGTTTTTCAGATTATAAGTCGATTGAATGATCAAAATCAGGAGTTAAATCTTATTCTGGATCGAATCTAATGTCTAGGTAAGATTGCAGACATTAGAGTCGACTCCGAGAATCACAGAGCCGACTCCAGTATCTGGCACGGAAGTTAGAGTCGACTCCGAGACTGTTAGAGCCACTCCAACAGAAAAGATAGAACGTTGATTTTTCTGGCCCCGACTTAGAGTCGACTCCGGGTCTGTTAGAGTCGACTCCAGAAAAGTTTCTTGTCGACCCCAGAAAAGTCAGAGACGACTCCAGAATTAACGGATTAAAGTGTTTTGAGTTAGAGCCGACTCCAGAAAAGTTAGAGTCGACTCCAACCCACCTGGAACGAAAAATCAAATTGCCAGATCAGCTCTAACGGTAATATTTCTATTTTACTTTATTTCTAACGGATATATTTTGTTGCAAGGTACACTCCAACGGATAGTTTTCTTCCAAAAATGGTTTGAAAGAAATCTATAAAAAGGGAAGACTATCATTCAAAAAAAGAACGGAAAAACAAAGAAAAAAAGGAAATAGAGAAATCCCAATTCAAAAATCCGAAAAAGAGAGTGAATCTCAAGAGAAAAACCTTCTAGCTCAAATCCACTCCACTCCAAAAAGCTCAAGAGGAATCCAAGGCATTCAAATCAAAGTTTTGGTGGATTTCAAAGAAGGAGAGAGGAGTTTCTTGCTTTTCAATCCTTCTCAACTGCTTCAACTGTGAAGAATCGGAGCTGAGGCTTGATTCAATCAGCAAGGAGAAGAAGAAAAGAAGAAAAAGAAAAGCTCAAAAGCCAACCAACTACAAATCAGGCTTTTCTAAACCTTGTTCATTTATTGATTATTTGCTCATTGAGGAGCTGTGTAATTAAAAACATTTTCTTTTGTTTGTGTCTAGTTCAATCTGGGGATTGAACTAGTGGAGGTTGTTTACCTCGGTACAAGCTAGGTATAGCTTGTGTTAGGGTTTTTGTGCTGGTGAGCCCGTGTAAAAATCGGCTGGGTTCGTTGTGATCCCGGAAAAACAACAAGTTTGAGTTGTGAACTTGGAAAACAACTCGGCTGTAATCTAGAGATTATAGTGTGGACCCAAGTGAGTCTTGGGAGTGGACGTAGGTGTTGGTTGCACCGAACCACTATAAAATATCTTGTGTTTGCCGTGCCTAATTGTCTCTTCTCTATCTCTCATATTGTTGTTTTTGCTTTTGCTTATTAGTTAATCCTTTCACTTGCACATCTCATTTTAAATTTTAAAAGTCTTAAATTTTTTAAGAACCCAATTCACCCCCCCCTCTTGGGTTGCCATCTGGGCCAACAATTGGTATCAGAGCAGTGCTCATTTAGAGTTTGATCTCACGATCAAGAGCTAAAGGTCATTATGGCAACACAAAGTGGTTCTAGTTTTGCTGAAGGTCATTCCACGAATAGACCTCCACTTTTAATGGCTCAAACTATTCTTATTGGAAAGCTAGAATGAGGATATTCATTCAAGCTTCTGATTATGAGCTTTGGGGTGTTATATTAAATGGACCTAGTACACCCACACACCTTATAGATGGCACTATTGTTCCAAAGCCCGAAAGGGATTGGAATGATAATGATAGGAGAATGGCACTTAATGCCAAAGCCATTAATATTTATATTGTTCCTTAGATTCAAATGAATTCAACCGCATCTCTACTTGTAATTCCGCTAAAGAAATATGGGATAGGTTGGAAGTTACACATGAAGGACAAACCAAGTAAAAGAATCAAAGATAAATATTTTGGTTCATAAATATGAATTGTTCACAATGGAACAAACTGAAACCATCACATGCATGTTCACTAGATTCACCGATATTGTGAATGGTTTGAAAAGTTTAGGAAAAGTTTATACTAATGCTGATCTTGTTCGCAAAATACTCAGGTCATTGCCAAGATCGTGGGAAGCAAAAGTCACAGCAATCCAAGAAGCCAAAGACCTCAATGCACTACCCTTAGAGGAGCTTCTAGGATCTCTCATGACCCACGAATTGACAATGAAGCAGCATGTTGAGGAGGAAACAAAAAGAAGAAAACTTTGCCCTCAAGCTGCAAAAGGAAGAGAGCAGCAGTGATGATATGATGAAGATAATGATGAAACTGCTCTCTTGGCCAAGAAGTTCAGAAGATTTTTGAGGAAAAAGAAACCCTTCCAAAAACGAAATTTGGAAAAAATGGAAGGAGAAAAGGAAAAGAAAAGGATAAGGACAAGGACAAAGAGAAAGACCCCTTGATTGTTATGAGTGTAAGAAACCGGGGCATTATCGATATGATTGTCCACAATTAAAAAAGACCTTCAAGAAAAAGAAGAAGGCATATGTTGCAACATGGACTGACAGCAATGAATCTTCTTCCGAAGAAGAAGAACAAAAGGAGGTTGCAAATATTGTTTCATGGCCAACGACGACGACAATGACGAGGTAAGTTCCGAAACCTTGACAATGAGTTTACATTTGATGAAATGTTTGAAGCTTTTAATGAACTTGATAGATTTTAAATTGTTGAAAAAGAAATTTAAATCTTTTGAAAAATGAAAATTTAACTTTATTAAAAGAAAAAAGATCTTAATAAGAAAGTTAAGAAACTTAAATCTGAAAATAAAATTTTTAAAGAAAAAGAATTAATTTCAATGAAAATGATAAACTAAGGAAAGATGTTGAAAAATATAAGGACATTGTTGAGAAATTCACATTAAGTTCAACTAAACTTAACATGATTAGATAGTCAAAAAGCTGTTTTTGATAAAGCTGGGCTAGGATATAACACATTAAGAAAACAGAAATCACTAAAGAATATTTTTGTAAAAGCCAACCAAGGTAATATAACTTGTTTTAAATGTAATGAAAAAGGTCACAAATCCTTTGAATGCAAAATTTAAAACAACAAAAACTAAATATTAAAGCTAAGAAAATATGGGTTCCGAAAGGAACAATTTTTGTGCTACTAACCATGAAGGACCCAAGAAAGCTTGGGTACCTAAACATAAGTTTGATGATTTTGCAGGAATGTCTTGTAGCCAAAAGATCAAACAAAAGTGGTATCTTGATAGCGGCTGCTCAAGACATATGACGGGTGACAAAGAGGAATTCATCACCCTAGAAGCAAAAGAGGTGGAGTTGTGACATTTGGCGATAACGGTAAAGGTCAAATCTTGGGCCTTGGTAAAGTTCGCATAACTCCATCCATAATATTGAAAATGTACTTTATGTTAATGGTTTGAAAGCATAATTTAATTAGCATAGTCAATTATGTGATAAAAACTTTAAAGTTCATTTGAAATCTTCTTATGCACTGTAACTAATTCTATTGATGATAGCATTGTTTTTACTGGAAATAGAAATGGCAATGTATACTTGATTGACACAGACAAAACTTCTAAGAGTAGTCATTGCCTAATTGCTGATAATGCTAACATTAATGAATGAGTTGGTTGGTTGCATCGTAGATTAGGTCATGCAAGCACACACCTTATTTCAAAACTAATTAAAATGGATTTAGTTAAAGGACTTACCTAAATTAGATTTTGAAATAATAAAATATGTGATGCATGTCAATTTGGAAAACAAACTAGAAGTTCATTTAAATCTAAAAATATTGTTTCAACTTCTAGGGGACTAGAGCTACTTCACATGGACCTTTTTGGACCAACTAGAACCACAAGTCTAGGAGGAAAGAAATATGGTCTAGTGATTGTAGATGATTACTCTAGATATACTTGGGTAATGTTTTTAGCTCACAAGATGAGACTTTCTCGATGTTCCTGAAATTTTCAAGAAAGTCACAAATGAGAAAAACACTACTATAGTATCTCTAAGAAGTGATCATGGAACAGAATTTGAAAATCACTTATTTGAAAATTTCTGCACTGAAAATGGAATTAATCATAATTTTTCAGCCCCTAGGACTCCACAACAAAACGGTGTAGTTGAAAGAAAAATAGAACTCTAGAAGACATGGCCCGTACCATGCTATGTGAAAGCAAACTTACCAAAGTATTTTTGGGCGGAAGCTATTAACACAGCATGTTACATCTTAAATAGAGCTTTAATAAGACCAATATTAAAGAAAACACCTTATGAATTATGGAATGAAAGAAAACCAACATAAAATACTTTCATGCATTTGGATGTAAATGTTTCATTCATAATAATGGTAAAAATAACTTAGGAAAATTTGATGCTAAATCTGATGAAGGAATTTCTAGGTTATTCAACAACTAGTAAGGCATATAGAATCTTTAACAAAGAACCTTAGTAGTTGAAGAATCCATTCATGTAGTTTTTGATGAATCTTTAGCAACTAGTTCTGAAAAGATTGATGATGAGGAAGATACAAACATAATTGAAAAAGATCTTGAAAAACTTAATATTGAAGTATCTTCAGATCATGAACAAGAAGCTAAAGATAATGATTCACATAAGGATGATGATTAATATAATCATAATGATGTAGATCTTCCAAGAGATTGGAGATATGCTTATAGTCATCCTAAGGAATTGATTATAGGTGATCCATCTCAAGGAATAAGGACTAGATCATACATGAGAAATATTAGTAATCATCTTGCATTTGTTTCACAAATTGAACCTAAAACTATAGAAGAAGCTGAAAAAGATAATAATTGGATGTTAGCATGCAAGAAGAACTAAATCAATTTACTAGAAATAATGTTTGGACATTAGTTGAAAGACCTAAAAACATTCTGTTATAGGATCTAAATGGGTTTTTAGAAATAAACTAGATGAAAATGGCATAGTAATTAGAAACAAAGCTAGATTGGTTGCTAAAGGATATAATCAAGAAGAAGGTATTGATTTTGATGAAACCTTTGCACCTGTAGCTAGACTAGAAGCCATTAGACTTTACTTGCATTTGCATGTCATATGAACATTAACCTATTTCAAATGGATGTAAAAGCGCATTTTTAAATGGATTATTAATGAAGAAGTCTATGTAGAACAACCACCAGGTTTTGAAGATCATGAATTTTCAAATCACGTTTTTAAATTGCACAAAGCTTTATATGGTTTGAAACAAGCACCTAGAGCTTGGTATGATAGGTAAGTAAATTTCTAATAGAAAA
>UESW01002360.1:134821-181032 GCA_900491605.1 Calamus simplicifolius | reverse complement strand
CTGCTTAATAATCGTAACTTAGACTTCAAAGCTAGACATTCCAGGTTTTCATTTGCTAGAATTAATGACATGGCGTCAATATTTTAAGTACAAGAAAGTATTGCCAAGGTTGCCATAAGTCTCTAGTTAAATATTATTTAGTGTAACTCTAGAGAAAAAAAGATTAAAATCTCAATAGTTAGGGCATCAAGTACAAGCTAGTTAAAGGCAAAACGTAAAGCTTCAACCAATGAGAAGCTAGGAGAGTGTTTGATTTTTGAAGGCAGTTCCGTTCTTTATATTTTAAGTTTTATAGAAAACAAAAATTACTTACGAAGGCCCACTTCTTGAATGAAAATAAAAATAATTTTTTGTATAAACACAACTCTAAAAACAGAATAAAAATAACTTCAAAATATTTTTAATATTTTCATCAAAAGAAAGATGAAAATAGAAAATAAAAGATTGAGAACTTGACAAACCAAAAAAGTAGAAGTTAACGGTATATATATATTTTTAACTTACCTTTTATAAATAAAAATAAAATTAAGATTTATTTTTAGGTATCAAAAAATATAAAATAAAAATTATTTTAAAAAATAAAAATGAAAATGAAAATGAAAAACGTTCTCAAAAACAACCTAAATCATCTCAATTCAAAATACTATATATCAACCCATAGATATTACGTACTTTGCATCACAATCGCAAAAGTTTGGCAAATTTCATTATTATTATAGTTATTCATCATTATTATAGCATGAGAAGAATATTTTGTGCACTATAGCATGAGAAGAATATTTTGTACGTCATCATTATTATGGTTATTCATCATGAGAAATTTGACATATGATACTTCTACATCATGAGAAATTTGGCCTGATACGTCTGTTGCCAAGGCTTTCCATGTAACCAAGACTTTAGCATTGGGTTCAGATTTCTAGATGCAGCCAAGAATCACGCAGCCTTCCTTTAACCGTTTCCCTTTACAAACATGTAGATCTTTCAAGAGGGTAATTTTTTTTTCGTTTGACTGTTTATCGGTATTATTTTTAATAGATCAAGAAATCTCTGATATAAACGGTTAACGGGTAATGCATAAATAATCATTAATGACTAAATGGGTAAACAACAGGGTGTGTATTCATATTTAAATTATATATATGTTAATATATTAAAAATTTAAAATAAATAATATATATATATATATATATATATATATATATATATACTAAAAAAATCTAGTAAAATATTTGAAGCTCTCTATCCTCTTCTTTCATGCAATCACTGAACATCAAAGTTAAAACATTTTATTAGCATTTTTTAAAAAAATTTAATGAAATAATTTTTTTTTAATTTAAATGGCTAAATGAGTACCCACTAAAATGGATATCCAATGGGTACCTATTTATCCGATCGGATATCTTCGTCCTCGCTCTGTTAACTATAACGATTTAATGGAACAAAAATAGAAAAATTTTTACTAATGAAAATAGAACCGATAGAGACCGTCCCAAGTTGTTCCTAGCCGTTGCCATCCCTACATCTCTATTAAGGAAAGCTAGTTTTGCTAGTTTCTTTGATTAATTATTAAGAGGCACCTCTTGATTAGACATGGTAGGTAAAGCACAATTATTCAACATAAGTTGGGAGACAGGCCTGGCCAAAGATCCAAGTTATTAGCTCATTGATTTGACCATTGTATCGTTAATTCGATCCAGCCAAATTTACACTAAAAATATATTAAAAAATTAAAGTACGCATGACTATTGATTTTTTTACTTTAAATACATGTATAAGTCAAATGAGTTGATAGAAGATAGTCCTAAATTATTTAATTTTCCCAAAAATTATAATTTTAAAAACATAAATTGAGTGCACATTATTATTTTCTCTAAAAGAAAAAATAATTTATTATAATTTATAAAATATTTTAATATATCTTTCTAGAATGGTAATATTTAAATCATAATAATTAAAAGGTAACCATTTAGTCGGTTACTAGGATTAATAAGAAAACAGTCCGATTCATCCGATTTTTTACCGAGTCAATTATAAAACTAATCTAATTAAATAATCAAATTAGTTAGGAGCTTGCTCATCAATTAGGGTAGTCGGTTCGATCTGAGTTTATAAGTCTGATTTAAATTCACTTGGGCCACTTTTAAAAAGCAGCTTTGTTGGCAGTTTTTGATTGGTTCTATAACATTTCTGGTTTTATTTGAAAACCAGATTGGTCTATAGTTTTGTTGATCAGTATTCTCATCCTATTAGCTTATCCCATCTTGGTTTAGTAACTATGATGTTAGCAATAATTAGTTAAGACTAACTAAATTATATTGGTATGTCCATCGAGTTATGAATTTAACGAAATATATTTTTTTATTAAAAAAAAAAAATTTAACTAAGTTATCCAAGAGTGATAAATAACAAGGATATATGCCAAACTAAATGGGTTTGTTGTATGAGAGGGGTCAAAATGTTAATTTTATATTGAATCTAATAAAATATTATTTGCATGATTAATGGCATACTTAAGTTTAAGATACTAGATAAGTATGATGACCACATTAAGCCAAAATACGAGTAAAATCCAACTGGCACATACTTAACTTAGCCAAAGCTTATATGATAAACTCAAAGTTTTCAAAACCTTAGAGGCTTACCATCTTTAAAAGAGAATGAGGTCAACTAATGCAAGATTATCCAAAGGAAAAGCTTTAACATGTAATTTTTATATTCCCAAGGACAATCGACATAAAACTTAATGAAATAGCTAAGTAATGCACAAGATCAAGATACATTTTAAATTAATTAGGTAAAATTTTTATATCAAATTTAAAGTGAAAATCATGATAAAGATTCCAAATAAAACTTAGAATAGTCAATTGGTATGGAGCCAGGTTAATCGGCTAAGGCCCTTGTTAACTAAACTCAGTGGTCTGGCGAACCACTCATGAAGGCAGGTCAACCAACCTATCTTAGATTTTGAGACTGCTAAGGGTGGTTGACCACCTAAAGGGGCTAATCGACTAATCATTCTAGAGAGCATTGTGGCTCTCAAGTGGTTAATCAGCCTCTAGTAATGGCAATAAAGCAAGGTGAAGGTAAACATGGGGAGCCATTCCCCATTTTCATCCTTGTCAATGGGCACAAGAACTTTTTATGGCCATCTTTGCAAGAATCTTCATCCCCACCTACTTTATTTTTAATAAATTCTCTATTTTTATTCTCATGGAGATCCCTATTCTGCCTGAGACCTCATCCTTATTTGCCTTATTTTTTATACTAAAATATTTATCTTTTTAATTTTGATTCTTACTCACTATATTTTAAAATAAAAATAAAGTATTAAGTTTCTTATAACAAATGAAATTGATTTAAATAAATTTATCAAAATTACAAATTTTATGAATTAATTATTAAGAAACATATTAAATTGTAATCTCAAATAGCATAACAACATATTGTGATAGTGATTTATTTATAAAAAACAAATACATCCAACCATAAGTATTAATAAATATAAAGAAGGTAGTGTGTATAGTCTTAAAATATTTCAAACTAAAATATTTTAAACTTATATATGGAGCTATATTTAGGATATTAAATAATATAATAATGTTTAAGTAACATAAATATATAAAAATTATGCGGGGTGGGGAATAGGGATCCCATAGAGTGGGGAGTACCCTCTCCATTCCCACTCCATCCTCATTTATGAGGATAGAATTTCTCCATCCTTATCCCCATAATCATGGGGAGAAAAATTCCGCTATCCTCATTCCATTCGGAGTGGATCCCTACAAATATCAAGAAAAATAAAGAAATTATCATCCCTACTAGCCACCCCTGGTAGTTGATCGGTTTGATGCCTGACAGAACTGATGCAGATTTTGTAGATTGTTAAGAGGTCTTTTGGAGTCTTAATGGTAAGATTTTAGGAATTTTATAAATATTAGGCTTTGGCACATGGTTTAGCCTGAAATTTTTGGTTAAAATTATGAAGAAATAATGTTTTTGAGCATTAATTACATAACTTTTCTTCCTAAATGTAGAGCTTCATTTGAAAATTTTCATTCTTTGAGAGTGGTTCTTGTTTGTTGAAATCTCTAAGTAGGGATATCAACATGATGGGATGGGCAAGGCTGGGGATTCGAATCCCCATCTCCATCCCCATTAAAGAAAATAATTTCCATCCCAACCCCATCTCTGCAAATGAAAATCTTTTTCATCCTCATCCTTGTCTCATGAGGAAAGATAAATCTTCGTCTTTGCTTCATCTCCACTCTACCTCTTTCCTAATAACATATTTGAATTTTAGTAAAAATCATAAGAGTAATTTTGTAGATATAAAAATATATGAAGGCATCATATGAAGCTAGCAGGGTGGGGATAAGGTGGGTTGGGATGGGACGGAGTGGAGATTTACTTTTCTCCATCCTTGCTAATGGGGATAAAAATAATCACTATTCTCATCCTCATTCCTGTAAAAGGTGAAGATTCCCTACTCCAAATGGGATGAGACGAGGGGTATTATGGGTTAAAATTTTTATCTCTATCTTTAAGTTATTGATTGAGCTTAGTATAAAGTTGATGAAATAAAGCAGCATAAGAGTTTAATCCTTATCCATTGGAAGAAGAATGAGACAACAATACTCAAGGAGGAGTCTTGGATAGTGAATGTAAACAACAAATGCCGAATCCCTAAAAAAATCTTTGTGCCTCATCTACTCGTTTGCTCATTTGTTTACTTGATATAACTTTCAATTATTATTATATTATCTCTTTCATAGTTTTAAGTTTGATACATTTATTGTTTTAGTTTTGCTTAAATTTTAATTTCAACTTTAGAAATTTAATTCACCTCTAGGTTGCTTTTGGGTTAAGAAAAAATTATCAATGCATCAAGTTTCAATGAAGTTTCAGGGTCCTAAATATTATTTTGAACAAAACAAGGTCAAAATGGTATCATAAGTTGGAATATATATATATATATATATCATGGCACCAGTGCTATATTCCTGGCAATAATATTTCTTGGAGAGATTGGAAAATGAAGAGTGCAAGCCCTCTAAACGGTATGTATGTATATATGCGTTTAATTATGTGAGTATTGTGCTTCCATTTTCCATTCTTTGTTTTATTCTCATTTTAATAATAAGATCCTAGTCTAGTTTTGCTTATTGTTTCGTCCTTTTTTTTTTTTTAATTCACAGTTATATCCGATACAGTGATAATAGCTTTTTAAACAAATGTGAACATAGTAGAAACTAAAAATAAAAATGATAATGAAAATAAAGGAATATAGAAAAAAAAAGTGTTAAGTCAACAAGACCTAAATGTTTTGGAAAATACATCCAAGGACCGGAATTTTGTCCTGCCATTTTCCCATGGTACATTGAATGTTGCAAAACTAACGTGTTTCGCTTTTCTTGTGGTAATGTGCTTCCCTAACTGCAATTAATATTGTCCTCTAGAATGAGTTCAAGAATATCAACGTGGTCTTTTAGCCATTAGTGGACCACCCCCCCCCAGCTCACGGTGCCAAATAGCCATTATTGGACCCCTAGCTCAGGTACCAAACTTCATGCTTCGTCCTTCATCAACATGCCACCTTTTTCCACCAATTATTGCCAATTAGATCACCTCATCTACTTCGTTGCTCCCCGTTGTGCTGGCTTGGCCAAGTGATATGGCTTGGTGGGAGAAGCTCTACAAGGAACTCGTTGGAGGCTTGAGAAGGAGAAGGCCAGGCTTGGTTAGAACCGGCTTACTACGTACCAATGGGAAAGAAGCAGACTTTTTTCCCTCCGTGTCTCCCCCGACAAAACTTAGTGGTGGTCTCAACGCCCCCACAAACCCACCCATTAATTTTCTACTGATCAACCCTCCCTTTTGATTCCTTAGCTTCCAACTTCCACATATTGCTGCAGGTTTTCCCACACCTTTTTGATCACCTGGTCAAACCCATCCCCAACCTTCAGCAATAGCAAGCCACGTCCTTCATTCATCCTCTCTCTCTCTCTCTCTCTCTCTCTCTCTCGTACACATTCATATTTACTCTTTGCAAGGAAAAATTCCAAAGTTGGAAACAACTCATAAAATATCGACGCGTAGATTTCATGCGATGCACGCCGTGGACTTTTTAGCATACATGGTGGCCCAGCGAATCATATACCATACAAAGCCAAAATGTCACGATTCATAAGGGCTGCTAGACTCCTGGATATGCTCTAGTGCATAGATTACAAGAACCTATAATTATAGGCATCTGCATGTCTACATGGTATAAGTCTCATCAACTTATTTTCCCAACCACTTAACTGTTCCTTACTGTATCTCTATCATGGGCGAGCTCGCGATACTGCCTTAATTAATTGCACTACAATGCACCATCCTACATATTTTTTATGAATTGGTTTCTTCAATTTTAATAAACATGTGTATCACCCATTGAATCCAGTAGATATACTTGGAAGAATTTACAAGGGGTATAAATAACATGTCTTCTTGCTACCTACTACGTACGTTGCATGTAATCCACGTTTGTTTTTATTTTGATGACAATTAATGTCTCAGAAGAGAGGTGCAAGACTAGACGCATGGCATCGATGCACGCCACTAAAGACTCCAAATTTAACATAGCTAGTGGAATCCATGAATTGAAGCACATAGCGAATCAGTAAACATATTATATATTGCAATTCACCAAAGGCCCTTGGAATTGTCTCAACAATCACTTGCAAATTAAGGACCACATGAACGCCTGCAGTTAAAGGTACCTTCAAAGGTAATTAAAGCACATAGATTTATTTAACCCCACATCTCTCTCTCTCTCTCTCGCTCGCTCTCGGCCCTGAGTGTGGACACACAAAAAAAGCTAGTGGTGGATCAGTTAGGTGCCTTTGGGCCTCAAAGTTGGACTTGGAAAAGCTCACATGACCTAGACTGCAAAAGGAAACGAGGACTAATGGGATTTTAATCATTGCAGCCATTCTTTATGCTTGGTACACTTAATCTGGGCATTAAAGTCTACTTTGTATCTAACGACACGTATTTTTTCATGTTCTTGATGCACTACCGTACTGCATAAATCTACTCTCATGGTTGAACTTAAGCCCAAGAAATATTTTTACCTGGGAATAATAGAAATATAAAATGAAAAAAAGGGGTACAACAATTACTGTATAAAATTACTCTTGCACTCAACATATAATGAAAAAAGAAAAAGTTCAATAATTGTGATTACCCATACAGTCTGTGAAGTTGGGAAATTTTCTCCCAAACGAAGATTACAGATGAGTTCTTTGGCTACCAAGATGTGGTGTTTTATGGCACGCTATAACCTTGAAACAGAAGAAAATTCAGCTACTTCACAGTCTTTCCAAAGGCAATCCCTCCTTATTTGCTGCATAAACTAACCACGCCACTTGTAAATATACTAGTACTCGTCATCTTCCTCGTGCTCCACAACAAACAACTCCCTTCTTTGTCTTCTAAAGCAAAGACACCCCAAGAGTTTTTTGTAACTGAGCACGAGTTTAGGTAAGCCTGATATCTTGGAACTTCATGTCAATTTAATGCAGTGGAATGATATTTTCCGGCGTCCACTTCATTGTCGAACCTTATGATGCATTCCTTCTCTATATCAGGAATAGTTGGAGGAAGGTACTGAGAATGACCCTTTCCAAATGACCTTATATGATCATTGAGCGATCTTTTGTGTTTGAAATCAGAACCACAGGTGCAGAACCACAGCTTCCCACAATTCTTCTCATGGGTCCTCCAATCTCCTCTCACAGCAAATGGCTTGCTGCACTTCCTACACTTGAAGGGCTTCAGTCCATGCTTCCTCTTGTAGTGAGTCTGAAGGGTCCTAAAGTCCTTCAATGGCTTCGCTCGGGGATGATTTATGTTGTTCTTGCACCCTTGAGCACAGCAGTAACAAGGGAGTTTGAGCATTGCCATGGGCTGTGTGCCTTTAAGAGAATCTGGTCCCTTTCTATACTCTGATCCATGCCCCCACATATGCATCTATAACAATAAATATCACAAGCTAGTTGCAATTAAATAAGACATAGTGGTAGTTACATATATATTAAGCTAATAATAACTAACAGATCACAGGATAAATGGAGAAGAATAAAGTAGGATAGTCCCATGATTAGTGGCACATTAATGATCACAATGATTATTATACAATTTTGCTAGATCTATTTTTTTCATTGGCTACGCGTTCATAAGGTCCCCGAAGATCCAATGCTAAGCTAATCTGAATGTTAAAACAGGATGAAAGAAATGGTTGAAGTAACAAAAAAAAATGCATAATTTTAAATTTCTCTCAGATATTTCTTTTGTACTAAGTTCATGGCAAATACTAAGCTAATCTGAATGTTAAAACAGGATGAAAGAAATGGTTGAAGTAACAAAAAAAAAAAATGCATAATTTTAAATTTCTCTCAGATATTTCTTTTGTATTAAGTTCATGGTGCTTATAATAGAACACTCATGAAAAAAAAAAAATGAATACTGAAAGAAAGAAAATTTAGACCAGCCTGAAAATATCACCTGCATAGGTGATCTAAAGTAAAAACAAGGAGAAACAATCACAAGTGTATGATTTGGTGACCATGCATGACTATAATTACACTTATATTTTTCTTCACCTCAAACTCCAGAATTTGGATCATATATACGACTAGCATCACAAAGGGTTGGTGTCACTTGAAAGAAGAAATCAATTTATTCTCAGTTCTTTCCTAATTCTCAAAAAACTTTGATATAAAAACTATAATGAATCATTGAGACGATTATGTGAATCTTGCACGCAAGATTGTCCATAAGAAAAAGAAAAAACATATAATTAGAGAATTAAAGTTTCATATCTATCTGGACAATAGAATAATGAGTCATCATTTTTGAAGAGAAGAATAATTAATTAGTTTTCTTTATATTCATGTTTGGAGGAATAACGTTGTATGCACTCAGATACCATCGTTAGAAAATAAAAGGAAGAAGGTAGCAAATCTAAAGCTCAAATATATTCCAACTAGCTGTTGAGAGGCTAACCTGCATATTATTGTACCTACTGAAGCTCTTGTTGCACACAGTGCAAGAGAACTGCACTGGCCCTATGAGGATCTGAGCTGGCGTGGGGATCCAAAACCTTTTCTCATTGTCTGGATCGCATTCCTCTGAGATCTCCATCTCCTCCTCCACATCCTCTTCTTCTTTCTTGCAGTTCAAAGGTTTGATACCTCCATCAACCTCTCCTGAAGCACCTGGCAGTCCAATGCTCAAAGCCACAGTGACCTTCTCTTCACTGATTTCCTCCACAATAGAGGTCTCTTCTTCCTCAAGGGACTTTTTAGGCTCTTCAAGCCTACTCAAAAGGGGCAAGCATTTATCTGGTGCTAGTGGAGAGGATGAGGAGGAGGAAGATGGCTGGAGCCATCCAAACAAAGGAGGAGATTGGAAGCAGAGACTCAAGCCTTCATCCATGGAGTACTTCCTTTGGCCCATGCTACAGAAAGCCTCTTCTTCCAAGTCTCCTGAGCGGTGGGGTGGTGGAGGATGGAAGTCCAGGTACTCTTTATGTCAAGGCATGCAGGTACTGGCTGGAAGAAGGGGGGTGGGGAGGGGAAAGAATAGAGGTGGCTTGGTCTTTCTTCAAGTCTTTGAGGGAGTCGTTGCTCCGTTTTTTTCCCTCCTTGCGCTGGACTTTCACACGAGCACGTGTGCAGCGCCCACTTAGCGTTGGTTCTGTGGGAATACTAAGTGGTGTTAGGTGGGACTTAGAAGAGTTATGCTTGATGGGACTGTTTATATGGTAGACCTCAACAATCAACATATATACCTGGGATAATATTTTCAGTGCGCTGCTGGATCTGTGACAGTTGAAGGCATTTGGATCTGTTGACTTATTCAAATTCTTCAGTCTTCACCTTAATAAAACTAGCTAGGTATTTATTCATACAAATGCTTAATTTTATATATATAAAAAAAGGGAGCTATTTAGAACTTATAATAATCTCATCACTATAAGGTTGTTTAGAAAAACAAAGAAGTTGTATCAAAATACCATTAAAATGAACAATTTCTAACTATAAAATATAATTATTGGGCATTCTATTATGGATCTAAATACAAATTTAATCTAATAAGATTATAAGAGATAACCAAAAAATTAAATATAAACTCAATTGTCTGTAATTAATATTCTTTTTTATTAAATATACTTTTTTTTACATTCTTTTAACTTTTAACGAGTAGCGGGTTGGCCACGGTGAGATTTGGTTGACACTAGCCTATAGCTTGGCTAGCTTGACCCAACTTTTATTGGACTTGGTCTAAAATTTTCAGCTTTTTGGATTGAGGTGGGTCTAGATTTTTAGTGATGGTTTACAATCAAACAGATCTTTAGCTTGGCACTTTTTAATTTGGCCGGTGTGTATCTAGACATGATCTCACAGCGTGTAGCTAGAGAACAGTAGTTGATGTTTACTTCCTTTTAAACGGATATAAAATATAGAATAGGGCTTGTTCACTATTGCCATTTGGTTTTCTAAGCTTTTTTGAGGGCCTTGGATATTAGCATGGTGGGTCAGAACCAGCAGGCCAAGATATATTTAGGAGATATAATTTGTCCATTCGCCCAACCCATTAGTAACAACTTTTGTGCAAACTTGTCATTTAGTGGAGGATTATATCATCATGGCTCAGAAAACAAAGACTTTGAGTTGCAGATTTTATAGATTTGCTCGCGTGGTGTACCTAAGCATGTGAGAGGTCATTAGAGGAGATGTCACGGCTGGAGATGGTGCTCTGGCCTGCTCTTTATTTTAATAACCGCACGAATGTATTAGAAGTTGAGCACCCTTCATCCTTTTCTTTCTTTCTTTAGATATTTAACTCTAAAAGCAGGGCTTTTGCGTCAAGTGATTGTGTAAAAGTCAAAAAGTTGAGAAGAAAAGGAGTGTCATTTTAGGGGCAGATTTGCAAACAATATTTTTGACCTAGTTTGAGTAGTAGTTAACGGATGAGATAAGGCAAACCGCGGCATGAATATGGAGACTCTTTATTCATTCAAGAGTACAGCTTTTTTTTTTAAAAGATGGCTTAAAATTATCTTTCTACAAAGGCTTTCCTTAGTCGAAGGGCATGACATCACGGGGTCTTGTTCGATATGTGGAAACTCATAACGAAACGACTGAGTATGTTGTTTGAGCTTCCTTAGGATGAGACAGGCTTGGAAGCTTATTGAAAAATGGCCCTGAGATGCTAATTATAATGCTTGTCTGTACTCCTTCCAATTTTCGACCAGAGCTGGATACATGAGGCCAGCCTCATTGCCTATATTGCCTATCAGGTCTGGTTGGCTAGAATGCGATTACCTTTGAGACAGAAGTTATCGTGATCCACCGAATTTTCTGAGAGCCAAATGCTTGATGATAAATCTATTTATTATCCTAATTTAACCATTAAAATAAATATTAATTACTTTAAATTTATTAAGAATTATAATTTTTATGGATGTTTGTAGAAAAGGAGTCGAAATTGATTTTTGGAGTCCAACGATGCAGACGACATTCAAATCAGGACTTTGTTTGCCCAAAAAGGAATGAAGAGATGATTTCACATTATTCTCAGTGCAAACTAAGGCGAGTGATGTAGAACGGATGGCTGAGAAGTTTTTCACGATATCTGAATGATTTAAGCCCGATTAACTCTAATTTTGACTGGAAGGAGGCCCTAACGAGCTCTATAAAAGGACCATAGACATAGTAGATGGAAAGAGTTTTCTCCAAAGTTCTTTTATTTTTCTTTTATTTAGATCATTATATTTAGGTCAAAAAAAAATTATGGAAGGGATGCTTGCAGCAGCAATGCATAGCTAGATTTTTCAACTTGGGATTATGATGAAGTATGTAACCAGGTTCTATCTTTCTTTTTGTTCTTAATTTTTATTGCATAAAATATGCTCTTCTTTCATATATCTTTTGAGTTATTTTTCTGATCGAGGTTTTAATCTAGCATACACGACCTATACCCTCTATCGACGTACCATGATCTCAGGATACGGTACGTGCTTAAGAGAGGTAGATCATAGTATGATAGATTAGACCTCTAACTTTATAAATAATTAGATAGTTTATACTCTAAGAGGACGTGCGTGATCTTCTAATACGACTCGTGCCAAAGATAAATTATTATAATTCTGATTTGCAAAAATTATTGCTATTGCAACATAAAGAAAAGAAGATAAAACCTGTGTATTATGGATTTGAATTCCTGAGTTACTTCTTCTGCTACCTTAATTATGTTAATTAATTAGTTATTATCTTTTAATAACCGCTATTCTAAATATAATCATCTACAAATATTTTTTTTATTTTTTTTGAAATAATTGCTCTTGATCCTCGAGGATACAATCTCGATTCACCACTAACTATAGTAGTAAGTAGGTTTTATTTTTGACCGCTAACCACATCGATCAAATTTTGGCACCGTTGCCGAGGATCCAGGCATGATAAAAAAATAAAAAAAAAAAAAATTACCACAAATTTTCTTTAATTTAATTCTTATTTTAATTTTTTTATTCTCTCTTATTGTTTCATTATTATTCATGCTTCTATATAAAAAAAGAGTAAATTTTTTTTTGAATAGTTATTGTCTCTTTAGTTTATTGCTTTCTTTTAGTTACCTTAATTATTAGATTTTCTTATCTTTTTTAACATAAAAAAATACTTTCCTTTTTGTCATAAATTTACTTTTAACCTAATTAACTTTTTCTTTTAATTAACTTACCTTAAAGAATCTAAAAGAAAATCCTAAGACACTTTTCATAAAATATAATTAATTTAAGAAAACAAATAATAAGCTTTAAAATTTTTTTAACTTGTTTAGACACCTTGTTTGACTTGCATTGCATTTTCATAAAATACTTTAAGAGCGCAAATCTTAAATAACATAAGGTGATAATTTCATCGCCCTTCCTTGGCCCACAAACCACAATCCTACAAATTGCATAACCTTAAGATATTAATTTAAAATTAATTAGATGGTAGCCCATAAGGACTTTTGAGCTCACTAGGACAAGGGACCCTGAGCGTTGGACTAGCTCAGTATTAACTAGTTCACTGGTGTCTAGGAAAGGGGTTTAAAGACAATGCAGCCCTAAGAAAAGTGGTTCTTTAATTGTTCCGTTGCTGACCTGATCAATTAATTTGGTGTCTAAGGAAAGCAACGGGGACCCCCACTGACTTTACCCTTACCTGGCAGTTGCTAGTTAGTATCGACTTCAAAGATTCAAAGGCAACCTTGATAGGTAGGAGCTGTCTAGATATATGGTAACCCTAGGTAGAGAGTCTAGTGCTTGACAACTTATTTTTTAACACAAACTTTAACCTAATTAAGACACTCTTCTCTATCGTCTCTAGATTTAGGATTCCTTAGGTTCTCATCTTTAGACTTCTCTCTCTTTCTTCCCTCTTCTCTCTTATCTCTTTACATAATATTAATATAAAAAAAACTCAAAATTGCAACTTGGAAAAGAGAGTTTGGTTAGTTAGTTAGGATAGATCTAAATCCTACCCTTGATCAAGAAAAAGTAACTATGAAGAATTAAGACATCCCCTTAGCCTGAGAGAATACTGTACTCAATTGGATTTGCCCAATCGTCATGCATTCGACTATCCCAAACAAATGCTGCAGTTTTGAATTAAGCCTCAGATTATCAACATGCTCTCTAAATTCATAAGAATTGAGGATGCTTACATTTTTATTAAAGAATTTGAGAAAGTATGTGATATTATAAGGATGCATGAACTCTTAGAAGATGTTGTAAAACTAGGCTAATTAATTTTGCCCTTAAGAAAAATGCCAAAAAATGGCCGTATAGTTTACCTACTTAGTCAATTTAACCTGGAAGGGTTTTGTTAAAGCATTCTTGAGAAAATTCTTTCCACATCATAAAACAGCCAAGTTGAGAAACGAAATTACCCAATTTCATCAATTAGGGGAAGAGCCTTTTTGAAGTGTCTAGACTGATTTACGAACCTGTTAAGCCAATGTCCATACCATGGGATAGAGATTTGGAGCTTATGACAAACCTTTTATGAAGGTCTAACCCTAAACTCTAGAACCATGCTTGAGTTGATGTGTCAAGGCGACTTTATGCAGAAACCACTCAATGAAGTCCAACAATTTCTAGAGAATTTAGGAGAAAAGAGCTTACAATGGAAAGAAACTAAGGAACTGAACTCACACCATCAAGAGGTGATATGCACCAATTCTCTCCATCTATAGCTGAAGAAGCTAAGATGACATCTTTATTCGTAAGATAGATGCCTTGAAACTCAAGGAACATGCCCCAATAAATCATGTAAACCAAGTGGTTGCACCCATCTGCACTGGATGTAATGAGCCAGGATATATAGTAAAAGAGTGCCCTACTTCATGATCCAAATTGAAAATAGTTGTGCATAGGTGAATGCAACCTATCAAAAATAACCAACAATCCCTATGCACCAACCTACAACCCAGGGTGGAGGAACCATCCAAACTTTGCCTAGTCACAAGGTCCTAGTGCAGGTGGTCTCAACTTCAACCAGCCTAACCCAAGGCCCAATACTATAGGAAAACAATCTACCAGTCAATGAGAATGAAAAGAGGTGTAGTTCCCTAGAAAAGCCCTAGAAATCCTAGTTAAATCCCAAGCTGATATCTATGCCATGATAAATAGCACCAATGCCACTCTGAATAACTTTATGCAAAACATAGGGCAACATCTATCGACTAATATATAGACCATAGCTCATTTAGAGATGCAGGTAGGTCATTAGCCACACCATAAGTGAAAGAGAACGGGGCAAGCTACCAAGTCAGCCTGAAGCTAACCCTAGGAACCTAAACATCCAAGGATCAAAACAAGGAGCCCAGGTTAACCAACTAAGTGCATTCATACATTAAGATCTGAAAAATAAATAGATAACTAGGAGGGTACATACAAAGAAGAAGAATTAAAAGTTTCACCACTTGAACAACTTATTGAGCTGGGTCAGTCTGAAACACCTGAGGCATCAGAATCTGATATAATGCCAATCCACTTGCTGAACCCATGCCAGAAGGAGATAAACAAAAAATTAGGGTTGTAGCACCAATCTCAAATAGACTTAAGCCCAATCAAAATTTAGCCCAATTTGATAAGATTTTGAGATCTTTAAGCAAGTTAAAGTAAAACATCCCCTTACTAGATATGATCTAATAGGTTCCAACCTATGCCAAATTTCTAAATAATCTATATACCAAAAAGAAGACCAACAATGTGCCCAATAGAGCCTTTCTGGCAGCCAGTGTAAGCTCTTATCTATCAAACCATATGCCAGTGAAATACAAAGATCCAGAGTCATCCACTAATTCATGCATTGTAGGGCACACCCTCATAAACAGTGCTCTATTAGATTTAGGGGCAAGTGTTAATATATTATCATACTCTGTATACAAGCAACTAGGGTTGGGAGAACTAAAGCCTACAGGAATGACCCTACAACTAGCAGATCGCTCTTTGAAAATATCCAGGGGAATAGTAGAGGATGTGTAATCAAAGTTGATGACTTTATCTACCCGGTGGACTTTGTGATTTTAGAAACTAAGCCGATAACAAACCCAAAGAGCCACATCCCAGTGATTTTAGGTAGATAATTTTTGGCCACAGCTAATGCCCTAAATAATTGCTAAAATAGATTAATGAAACTTTCCTTTGGAAATATGTCAATTGATCTTAATATTTTCAATCTTACCAATACACATCAAATGAGTGACTCAAATTATGTTCAGGATAATGTTTATGATCCAATTGACCTTAGTGACGAAGAGCTTGACTTAGAATCTGTATGAACCAAGATGAGGAGCATATCAATGAGGTTGCTACAATTGATGAAAAATTAAGATAGAAACTCCAATTGAACCACTAGAGAAAGTACCTAAACCATTACCCAAACCATCAATAGAAGAAGCACCTAAATTAGAACTAAAACCACTTTCCAAGCATCTCAAATATGCATACCTAGGTTAATCAGAAACCATATCTGTGATTATTTCAGCCGACCTAGACTCCTCACAAGAAGGGGAACTACTGAATGTTCTAAGAGAAAATAAAAAGCGCTAGGATGGACCATGGCTAACATAAAAGGGACTAGCCCCTCATCGTTCAACATAGGATTCACTTAGAAAATGAAGCCAAAACTACAAGAGAACCCAAAGAAGACTTAACCCAGTCATGAAAGAAGTAGTAAGAAAAAAGATCATCAAACTTCTTGACAATAGTATAATTTATCCTATTTCAGATAGTTCTTGGGTAAGTCCTGTGCAAGTGATGCCCAAGAAGTTAGGAGTCACTGTGATACAAAATGACAATAATGAGTTGATCCCTATAAGAATTAAAATAAGATAGAGGGTGTGCATCGATTATAGAAAATTAAATGCTACCATTAAGAAGGACCACTTTCCTCTGTTCTTTATAGACCAAATGTTAGAACGATTAGCATGGCAATAACTTTTACTACTTTTTGGATGGATACTCTAGTTACAATCAAATTGTAATAGCCCCAGAGGATCAAGAGAAGACAATATTTACTTGTCTATATAGAACCTTTGCCTATAGACGTATACCTTTTGGCTTGTTTAATGCACCATCTACCTTTCAAAGGTGCATGATTAGTATTTCTCTGATATGGTAGAATGGTTCCTTGAGATTTTCATAGATGACTTTTTCATTTTGGGTCTACTTTTTCTGAATGCCTATATCACCTTAGACTGGTCTTAGAAAGATGCAAGGAAAAGCATCTAGTACTAAATTGGGAGAAGTGCCAATTTATGATGAAGGAAGGTATTGTCCTTGGCCATGTAATTTTATATAGAGGTATAGAAGTAGACAAGGCCAAAGTAGATTTGATTGCAAATCTTTCTTCACCTAAATCAGTCAAAGAAATAAGATCATTCCTTGGACATGCTGGATTTTATATAAATTTATTAAGAATTTTAGCAAAGTGGCTCAACCTTTGACTAACCTATTAGCCAAAGAAGTCAAATTTGACTTTACATCTAAATGTTTTGAGTCCTTTGAATATTTAAAGAAAGAATAAATATCAGCATCAATCGTTCATCCACCTGTATGGATTCAACATTTTGAGCTAATGTATGATGCATCCGATCATACCATAGGAGCGGTCATAGGGCAAAGAATTGATAAGCTACCTCGAGTGATCTACTATACTAGTAAGACCTTGAATGATGCACAACTCAACTATTCTGCCATTGAAAACAAAATAGCTATGATATTTGCACTAGAAAAATTTAGCTCTTACTTAGTGGGGTCTCACGTAATCATCTATACTAATCGCTCTTCCATCAGGCATCTTCTTTCAAAAAAGGATGCCAAGGCACGCTTAATTAGATGGATCATGCTCTTATAAGAATTTGACCTAAAGATCAGAGATAAAAAAGGTACTAAAAATATAATGGCTGATCATTTATCTAGGTTAGCGATCATACCTACTGAAGAACTACCTATCAATGAGTCCTTTTTTGATGAACAACTTATGTCCGCCACCATAGAATTATGGTACGCCGACATAGTCAATTACTTAGCCACTAGTCAGATTCTAATGCACTGAAATGCTCAAGATAGAAATCAAATTTTCTCTCAAGTAAAATACTTTATTTGGGATGACCCATATTTATTTAAACAATGTGCTGACCTGATTATTAGGAGATGTACCCCAGATCAAGAAGTTAGAAGTATTTTGTTCTTATGCCATGACCAAGCTTGTGATGGTTATTTTGGAGCTAAAAAGATAACGACAAAGGTGCTCCAATGTGAATTCTACTGGCATAACCTATTCAAAGATGCTTATAAATATTGTAAAAATTATGTTAGGTGCCAGCAAATAGGCCGAATCACAAAGAGATATATGATGCCTATGAATTCAATATTGGTTGTAGAGATTTTTGATGTATGGGGAATTGACTTTATAAGACTATTTTCAAAATCTTTTGGAAACGAATATATTTTGATAGTCGTAGATTATGTATCCAAGTGGATAGAGGCAATACCTTGTAGAACCAATGACAACAAAATTGTTGTAAAATTTTTTAAGGAGCATATCCTCTCCTGCTTTGGTTTCTAAGGGCTTTCATCAGTGACCATGGAACATACTTCTGCAACAAATCCTTTGCATCACCAATGAGAAAGTATAGCATTACCCATAAAATAGCAATACCTTATCATCCGTAAACGAGTGGGCAAGTAGAAGTTTTTAATCGATAAATTAAACAACTCCTAGAGAAGACCATGAGCTCTAACAGAAAAGATTGGTCAATGAAGCTAGTGGATGCACTATGGGCGTATCGCATTTCCTTCAAGACCAATTTAGGAATGTCTCCTTATAGGCTTGTATTTGGTAAAGCATGTCACTTGCCAGTAGAATTAGAACATAGGGCAATGTGGGCAATAAAATAATTAAACATGGATTTGAATGCAGCTAGAGATTAGAGAAAATTACAGATGGATGAACTTGAGGAAATTATAAATGAATCATATGAGAATGCAAAAATTTATAAGAAGATAACTAAAATCTTTCACGATGAAGCTATCTTTAAAAAATCTTTTACTCGCGGGCAAAAAGTTCTCTTATACAATTCAAGGCTTCATCTATTTTCAAAAAAATTAAGTTCTAGATGGACTAGCCCATACATAGTGAAAGAAGCCTTCCCACATGGAGCAATAGAAATTAAAAATCCAAGTAATGGTGTTATCTTCAAAGTTAATGAACAGTGCTTAAAACTATTTCTGGAATTACCTATTGAAGAAGCTTGGGAGGTTATGATCCTATATGAACGAGAGTAAGCCATTACGTTTGGCTAAAGATGTTAAACTTAGTGCTTTTTGGAAGGGAACCCAAAATTTTATTTTTAGACCTTTATTTTATTGATTATTATTTTTAGAAATAAGAGATTATTATGCACGGTCACTCCTAACATTACACGAAGCATATCTCATCCAAATGGTATTTCTTCTTGTTTTATTCTTTCTTACTCCATTGAGGACAATAGGAATTAAGTTGGGAGGTAAGAGAAACCTTTTTAAAAATATTTTAAAAATACCTTGGTATTTTTAAAAAAAATTTAAATGTTTTTATAAATCATGTGACATGAAAGAAATTTTTGAGCAAAAACGACTAGAAAAAGGTAATAGAGTTAGAAAGTATTGGCTAATTACTGTAGCGAGCCTACTTTTAGCAGCCTACTTAGGTCATCTAAAGGCTATTAGCACTTTTATTGTACATATACTGACAAGGTAAACTAGGTATTAGTTATAAGGTCAATTGGAGATTTAATTATTACTCAAAATTGGTAATTGATATATACTCCAATGAGAAAAACTTGAATTTAAGGAAAAACTACATGTCTGATAAAAATAAAAAATTATATATATAAATAAAAAAAAAAGCAAAAGCAAGTCTAAACATTAGTTTTTCATCAAGTAATCGGGCACCTTCGCCTAAATAAGTGTTGTTATTCGCATCAAAAAGTGGACAATATGAAGATTTTGCTAAAAAAGAATATATATATATATATATATATATATATATATATATATATATATATATATATATATATATATATATATATATATATATATATATATATATATATATCATGCAGTATAAAAGCTATCTCAGATCATGTGTTTAATTTGAGAGTATATAGAAAATTGGCCAAAGTATGCAATAAGTGAAAACACCATTGTTTCTTATAAGCTAGTACCGAAATGCTAAGTTAGCCATCACAAACACAAGTGTTGTAGATCTATAGATGAACTCTAAAAAAAGTTTTGATAGTTCTGACTACAAATTTACTTCAAAAACTCAATACTTAGTTAGTAATACTGGATAGCTTCTTTCAACCTTAAGCCTAGATTAATTTTGCAAAAGAGAATCTTAGTGACACATGATTTTATTTTAATTACATTGCTAAGGAGCTAGCAATGATTAAGTTGGGGTATGATAAGTCTATTTATTATCCCAATTTAACCATTAAATAAATATTAATTACTTTAAATTTATTAACAATTGATACTTTTTATGGATGTTTGTAGAAAAGATGCTTATAGATGGAAAGAGCTCAATTTTTAGAGTCTATGCAGATAGCACTCAAATTAGAACTTTGTTTGCCCAAAAAAGAAGGAAGATGATTTCGCATGATTCTCGGTGAAAACTAAGGCAGGTGATGTAGAACGGATGGCTGAAGAGTTTTCCCATGATATCTTTCCCATGATATCTGAACGATCTTAAGACCGATTGACTCCAACTTTGACCGGAAAGAAGCCCTAGACAAGCTCTATAAAAGGAGGACCTCATGCAATAGTAGGGGAAGGAGTTTTCTTCATAGTTTTTTTATTTTTCTTTTATTTAGATCATTGTATTTAAGTTAGGAGAAGAAAAATTATGGAGGGGATGCTTGAAGCAGCAATGCGTGGCTAGATTCCTTTAACTTGGGATGATGATGAAGTCTGTAACCAGGTTCTATCTTTCTTTTTGTTCTTAATTTTTATATAATAAAAATTATTTTCTTTTTTCATATATCTTTTGAGTTATTTTTCTGATCGAGGTTTTAATCTGGCATACATGGCCTACCCTTTATCGACGTACCGTGATATCAGCATACGATACATGCTTAAAAGAGATAGATCATAGTATGATAGATTAGACCCCTAACCTTGCAAATAATTAGATAGTTTATACTTTAAGCGGACATGCCGTGATCTCCTGATACGGCTCATGCCTGACAAGAGATAAATTATTCTAATTCTGAATTTATAAAATTATTGCTATTGTAACATAAAGAAAAGAAGATAAAACCTATGTGCATGGTGGATTCGGATTCCTGGGTTGCTTCTGTCTTAATTTTGTTAATTAATTAGTTGTTATCTTTTAATAACCACTATTCTAAATATAATCATCTGCACATATTTTTCTTTTATTTCTTTTCATGAAATAATTGCCCTTAATCCCCGAGGATACGATTTCGATTCACCACTAGCTATAGTAGTGAGTAGATATTATTTTTGACCGCCAACGACAGTGATCACTTGGCATGGGAGTACCTGCGCTTCGATGTTGTCACTCTCCCGCCTACCCTAGGTTTCTAGGTCTCCCATGCTGCTTTGACAGTGGCCCATAGGGCGATTTCTATTTTCTGGGAGTTCCCATCCCTGTGATTTGTTAAGATGAACTTTGATGGCAACGTCCGCGATACTACTGCTGGTGCAGATTATGTCATTCGGACCAACGATGGGAGACTCATGGCGGCCAATGAGGCCTTCTTTTAGGACTATTCTATTCTGAAAACTGAGCTCAGAGCAGCATGGATTGACATCATCAGAGCAACCCGACAGCTATGGGCTCAGAGGCTCCTCATCGAGGGGGACTCTTCTATAGTCATCAGATGGATTCAAGATAGAGTGGATCATGATGATGTTCATCCGCTCCTTCGTGATATCCGGCAGCTCTTGTAGGACCTGACGGTCATCATATTCCGTCATGTATACTGGGAGGCAAACTATGCGGCTGACTGGGTTGTCTCCTATGTAGCTCAGCACTTCACTGATTGGATCTGGACTCAGGAAGGCTGAATTCCACCTTCCCTTCCAATGTATCTTTCTCTTGATCTTTTGGGCTATCTTCACATCAGAGTTGTGTGAACGTCCGCCTATAATAAAAAAGGTATTTATTCTTTCTTATCTTCAAAAAAAAAAAAAGAAAAAAAAGGCAAAACTACTAATTTGCAGTAATTTTATCAAAATAGGGATGAAACGAGTATCAAGTATTCCTTAGATATCATTGAGCTATTCAATTACTTGTAAGTAACAAATAGGTTTGTTTGACCTGACCTGGATCTAATTAGAACCAACTTGATCAACATTTGAACTCCCACGGCTTGGGTCATATTCAAAATTAAACTTGAGTTAAATCTAGGTCAAGTTTAACTTTTAGATTTTCAACTTGATCTGGTCTAATCATGTAAAATGGCACATTTCTTAATGTAAATCAAGGAAAAGTTTTTATGCATTTGGTGCGGTGCAGATCACATGCACCGTGGCTAATGATTGGCGTGCAGCGCACGGGTGCATGCATGCCAAAGGTAGGATTATCTTTTCTGCCTTTAATACGTTGCACCAATTGCTTGAAGCTACAAGACTTTTCTGTAAATCAAACACATCAGCCCAAGATACAAGCAACACTAATTAAAATAAGCAATAATAATGAAAAAAATTACTGAAAAGTAAAAAAGAATTAAAAATATAATAAGTCAAGAACTTATTCTTGATAATGCCCCAAGTCTATGTATACGTAGCAGAACTAAAACATATCTTCAAGACTCTTTTTCTATCTCTCTTCAAGCTCTCTCATTGATAATACATATGATAGGAGCTACATATGCTCATTCATAGAAGAGATTAAATTGGTCCTATAAAGATTAAAATTCATATCCCACAAGAATTAAAATCTAATCTTTGCTACTAAAGAATAAAATCATTAAGATTAAAGCTAATCCTTATTGTAAAGAAGCTAGTTTGTTAAAATAAAAAACTAATTTTTAACTTTTAGGAAGTTCATAATGACTTTCAACAAGCCTAACCCATTTGAATTTTGCTATTTTAGATTAACTGACTTGAACAGGATATAACCTAACCAATAAGCCCACATCATATAAATTTCTCTCTCTTTCATTCTAAATAATTTTCTTCTAATTTATTGAATTGTCACTTATTTAAACTGGCATCTCCTTTTTCAACTCAACATCCACATCTTCTCTCATCTATTTTTCCTTTATTATATTTACAGATTCATATTTCATTGCTTTGCTATGATAAATTCTTATATTATGCCTCCAAATATAGAGTGATTAATTACTTCAATGAAAATAAAGGTTTTGAAAGAAATTCTAAGTTTAAGTTAGTCTTTTTAGTTTTATTTAAAACTTTTAATGACTCTATTTTGACTATCAATTATTTATATTTGAGTCAAAAAAAAAGCTAGATAATTGACTTAAATTGTAAACTTCATCTAACTAGTCCTAACCTAAACTCAAGACATTTTATGTTAAATGTGGGTCACGGTTATCCTAGAAATGATTCAAATTAATGGTTCATTAATTGCATCTAAAATCCTACTCATAAATCTTACCTAATCCAAACTGATTAGCTAGTAGGTTGAGCATGAGTTTAAAATCATCATACATTTTTTGCTATACTTTATTTGATTATTGGATTGCCTGCTTGCAGTATGTGGTTGTGCATGCTTTCCATACCTGGGTCGACAGACTTCGAATAGTGTACGTTTTAGGTGGAAATAATTAAGAAAAAGGACACTGTTAGACTATGGTATATATAATTATTACTAAAGAGTTTTGATCGAGTCAAGTGATTCGGACTAAGTCTTAATTTGAGTGACCCATCGATCGAGTCAGCAGGGTCAAGAACAATCCAAAATATGGGTTTTACTCAATCCAAACGTTCCTCCAATTTGGCTCAAAAACAAAACTGATGAGTAAAGTTGACTTAATTAAGTTTCAAGTCGAATTGACGACATTGTAGATTATGCTTTTGTTACAATATGGTACTAAAATCTGCTATTTGGCATGGAAAACAATTTTTCCTATTTAATCTTTTCTTTCTTTCCTTTTTTTTTTTCTTTTTCGCTTCCTATAACATCTACTTTGGGAGTGAATCTGACTCTGATTTTCTTTTGTTGATTGCTGGCGACTCATCAAATTCTATTTAGATCTTTTTTTTTCTTTTTCTTTTTTGGCAGTTATGTATCAATATTTTGAGGGTAGGGCCTTATACAATACTAAGGTTGCTTTATTATGAATTAAATATAATATCTCAAACACAAAAACAAATTCTGTATGTGCACGGATAAGGCTAAGCTTGCAAATAAGATGGGTCGATCCATATTTTGGGTTTAAAAATTGGACTCAATCTAATTTTTGGATCAGATTCTAGTTGCATATTAATTTCTTGATTCAATCTATGATCCATTTCAAACCGTATGTCTTCGATTTAATGAGTTGATACGAATTGACTCGATCTAACCTAAAAAACTTTACTTATATAAATCTTATATTTCTTTACTTTAATTGTCTTTATCGATTTATTAAATGAAATCTTATATAAATTAATTCTTTTTTCATCTTAACAACTATATCTCCTTTTGTCAATTTTAACTTAATTATATTTAAATATTTATATTTTATTATTTATTTTAAAAGATCGATTCTTATTTATAATATTATTAATTATATCAATAAATATTTTAAAATTATAATTTTAAACTTAAGGATAATCATTTACTTGTGTAAAATTAAATGTTTTGAATGAAAAATTAAGTTTATGTTAGCTCTTTTTAATCTTACCTAAATTTTTTGATAGATTTATATTTAATTATCGGTTACTAGATTTCAACTGTAAAATAATAGTTGATGCTTGACTCAAATGTAAAAATGATTCGACCAATCCCATTTAAGCGAAAATATTTTGGGTTTTAGGATAACCTAAAAACCTAGAAAATTATTTATAAAATCAAAAGAGAATTTTGTTAGATGTAAGTGGGTCTAAAGTTTTATGAGAGAAAAATCTCTGGTAAGAAAACTATCCTTATAAATTTATTTTTTTTATAGTGAAATATCTCTATCCTTCTTTATTAGTGGATACAGGCCAGTGATTGAACTATGTTAAATTCATATGTGTACTCTTTTAATTATATTTTATCTTTTTTCTTTAATCATTGATCTCTCGTCTCCTACTCGCAATAAATGGCATTAGAGCTTGCTATGGGCAGAAGAATATCAATCATATCCACTGACTTTGATGATTCTAAGATCCATCATATGATTCCTTCCATTTCCCCCTAAAATCATTAATGGGAATGACAAAATTTTATTGATCTTGATGGCTCTAAAATATCATGTTTCCATTGGTAACCTAAATTGTTCCTATTATCAACAAAAACAATGCGATCATTCTCTTGCAAAATTGTTTAAAATCAATAAAAGATTGTAGTGTTGAATTAAACAATATTATTAATAGTGATCAATAAACTTACACTAAGAAGCATAAATTGTAGAGAAATAACTATACATAACTAGTTTAATGATGACTAAATAGAATATATATATATATCCATTATGCATATAATTAAAAGTAATATATCTTGAAAAATAAGATAGGCCAATGAATTCGCTCAAAATCGAAAGAAAAATAAAATCATATAATTATGGAGTGATATAAAAAAATGATAAAATTAACAATATTATCTTTAATATTTAGGAAAAAATTTAGAACTTTATATTTAACATTCCATGTTGAATAAATAAGCCATCTAAAATATTATAAAGGATTGAGATAATTATACCTATTTCCAATTATATCATGTCCACAATATAAATATAAGACTCTTATGTATTTACAAACACGGGCATGGCCAGCTCATCATGCAAACTTGTATATATTATGGTAGAAAGACATGCTAAAAAGATCTAGATACCATTTCTTATGACAGTGAAAGTTTTGGTACCATACTTATTGAGATAACGAAAGCTCTGATGCTACTTGGTATGACAAAGGTATGTGAGAGAAAAGATCAATAAGTAAGCAAGAGATTAAAAGCAAACTAAGAGAGCAAATGCATAGGAATTTACATGGTTCAGCCATTAGCTCGTGTCCATGGATGAAGAAGAGTAAAAATTTCACCTTAAAAAAGGATTGAAAATTATAAGGATTGTTTCTTATCAAACATTAAAATTACTAGGATGTCTTTCTTACAAGAGATTCTCTCTCTCAAATCCTTAAACCGACATACAACCAATAAAATCTTCTCTTAAACTCTCCCAATAACTTTTTGAGTTACTTAGAATGCATTTCCTATAGCCGGGAGCCCTAGGACCTGGGCCTCATCTTGAAAGCCAAGATTGTTTGTTCTTATACAAAGGAGAAATATATATTGTACTATAAGGACTAAAATTAGAATCCACATGTTGACGCCAGATCACTGCCCTCGAGCGTCCGCGAGCATCCGGTCGCCTCCTTCAGCGAGCTCCTCGCGCCTGCAGGCCTGCAAACAAGTCCTGGGGGCCGGAGATTCCGACGGGAACCCTCCGACGCTCAGGTCAGTGCTCTGGGCAACAACCGTGAGCTTAAGGAAGCTCGAAAGAGAAAGAAAGAGAGGCTCGGAGAAGAGCTCTCTCTGTGAGCGTTTAGGAGTGTAATGAGTTCGTTACCTGGTCGGGGTCCCTCTTACCCTTTTTATAGATGCCTGGAGTCCGTGGGCTTAGGGCGTGATCACTTGTCAGAACATTAATTGATGGCAGCACAGTGAAGCTTACCTCCATATGACGTGTCAAGCTGCAGGCCGTGTCCTATCAGAGTAGGTGGTCGCAGGGCATGGCCGATCATTACGGCACTTGCCAAACATGTCCCCTACGTCACCTTTTTTGTTGTCCTATGCGGACAGTGATGGGTGATAAAGTTAGTCGTGTGGGTCCCAAGGTACAACTGTTGGGAGAGAAGGATGATGTTGAGTTGAAGCCAACTGTCCCTCGTAGAACATTGATTATAGAGTGCTTGTGTGACACCATTCATGCTCTCTGATGAGTTTCAGAAAAGACCGATGGTGAACACTTGCATGGCATTGTTCACGTACGAGGCTTTGTTCACTTGCATGGCACTGTTCACGGCCGGAGGGAGCTTGGCAGCTACAGGTCCGAGGCCAAGAGAGAGTTGAGACCGAGAGGAGCAACGTGGCAGCCATAAATGCCTTTATATAGGGAGAGAATAAGACAATAAATGCCTTGGAGTAATTGTATGCACATTGGCCTTGGAGGTGTCGCCCTTGGAGGCATCGGCCTTGGAGGTGTGGAGGTTGGGTTTGGTGGTCGAAGGAGAGCCACGTGGCAGCCATAAATGCCTTTAATAAGGCAATAAATGCTTTACAGTAATTGGGTGTACGTGGCTTTATGAGGCCATAAATGCCCAGATATATCGTGGTCAAAAAAGGGCTCCGTCAGTTTCCTTTCTTTACGATTCTCTAATAGCGTTGGATCAGCCACATCATCACATATATTATGAAAATATATCCTCTTTAAATTTCGAATTTCAAGATTATACAGATTAGAACCAAAATTCAATTTGAATATGAAAAAACTTTCTGTACTGAGCTTGTGAATTTCAAAACAAATTTTAACAGTAATCAAATCTTATATATTAGTTATAAATTTCCACGCTAGTAATTTGAAATGTTCAATGATAAATCTAAAATTATGCCAGTCTTTGAGCCGGTGCTTGAAAGTTCTACTGGTTGTCACCCACCTAAAAGCAACTAGAGATTTAAATCGGGAACCTCGTGGACCCTCTGTAATGGTACGTCCTACAAAGAGATTAATGTTGGTAGAGAACAACGAGGAGTGGTCCCAAACCCAGCCCTCTTTTCAACTCATCACCATCAGAATGATAGCTATGCATAAATTAACTACCATGTTGTGCATCAATGTAAGCCAAAATATGAAAATCCATATATATGGCAATTTGTTATAATATGTTAATTACCTGAACACTGTGTGTACCAATATATATATGCCTAACAAAGAGAACAAGACAATCATACCTATTTGAATGCCTAACAAATAATATCATCTATTCATATAAATCGAAATCAGCTGTACTAAAAGGAACAGGAACCTAAATACATAATCATGGGATACATATGTGAATGAATTACACATCATGGATCACTTGATTCATATAAACATATCATATTATGCCATCATATGCACCATGGCATATATGTATCAAATTCACTCCTCTATCATGACATTTGCTTCAAATCTGCAGATTTACAGTCAAATCCAATTACTTGGCTCTGTGCTTGCTACAAAAAATTGAGAGCATCAAAAATAAAAAGAAGAAAAAAGAAGACCAAAACAACCTTGAATATTATACTACTACCCAGGCAAGAGGCTAGCTTAAAATATGGCCAGGCCAATAGTATTAGTGAGTTAACATGGTTGCTTCAATTACCTCAAAGAAGAAGAAGAAGAAGAAATATGGTTGCTTCCACTTTGGATGGATCAGGGTGGACTGTATCGGATCCGATAATGAACCAGTTTGACATTTGGATCATAGATCAATCGGTTCGATCAGATAAATTAGTTTGATTGGATCGAATGATATTATAATTAATTTTTAATTTAATAATATAAAAATAGTAAAATATAAATATTAATTTAAGTGAAAAATTAAAAATTTTAAAAAATCAATTCTAATTTTATTTATTAAAATTAAAAGTCTAAAAATCGGGGTTTGAAATCCGATCAATTTAATGAACTTTTTTGATTTTTATCGGGTCATGCAAAAGTTAACTTTAATAATAAAATCATAACATGACCAATTTATGATTGGATGGGATTCGATTCGATTTTTAAAACATGATCCTAACTTAGTTGATTGAACTCTTGAATCACCAATCCCGAGCTTGGCAACGATTCTATAGTCTCATCCTATGCTCACTTTTCATCATTAGAAAATAGAGACTCATTGGCAGATGTACAGACGCGTGCTTTGGTGCTTGGGCAAGTGGGAGGTTATTCTATGTTCTTGGAAGGATGGGCAACTTAGCGGTCTGGCGTGGGGTTTTCTATATTTCAATTCAAAATAATTTATTTTTAATATCTTGTTAGCCCATCGTTAAAAAAAAAAATCCAACAATTGTGTAAATTGCCTATTTCTGATAAATAATAAATTTAGGCATTTTGAATTTTTCTTTTTCTTTTTTTTATAGTACTTGTGATGTATTAATTATATTCATATCATGCATAATGCATATTGAGGTTGTTTTGGTTGATTAAAGCATTAAGTTCCATGATTGTTGTTTATTTTAGCATGTTTAATTTGAGAAATTTGGAGCATGATATTATTTCGGAATTTAAAAATTAGAAACAAGCCTAGGAATGCTGTGTTTGTGTTGGAGATTTTTTTTTTTTTTTTTTTTTGGTACAAGCGGATAATCATACTAGTATAGTACGAATTATCCCAGATAGGTCAGAATACAAAATTTGCTGTAATACAGAGGGGCAGGGATCACCCAGCCGCCACATCCAACCAGCAGCATGCTGAGCCACAAATGCTGCTATCCAATCGGCCGCCGAGTTGGCTTCACGATAGATATGACGAATCCGGACAGAGCCAACTCTCTGTAAAATAGACCATGTGTCCCTGAGAATAGGAATACTGGGGCCGTTGAAAATATTCTCCTTTCTCAGCCATCGGATAACCGTCATCGAATCACCCTCGATAACGAGACGATGAGCATGGAAGTGCTGAGAGGCATAAGAAATACCTGCCCAAGCTGCATAAAGTTCAATCATAGGGACAGAGGAATCAAGGGTACCAAAACCACCTGCAGCCAGCATATCACCCTGAGGACCACGAATGATAAACGCAGACCCAGCAGCTCTGCCACGGACACTCCCATCGAAGTTGATTTTGATAAACCCTGATGGGGGGGCTCCCAGGAAATGAAAACCGTATGCCGGTTCGCTGCCGAAGCAGCAGGGAAACCCCAGAGGCCAGAGGAGTCAAGACCAACAGCATGAAAAGCATGGGCATAATCCTCAGACAAAGATCTGATCCTTCTGACAAGCCGATGTGGACAGGTAACAACATCAGAGAAGATGAGGTGGTTCCTCGATATCCAAATCTGATAAGCCGTGATCGCCCAGAGACCTTGTTTATGCTGGGAAGCCCTCCGGAGATCAAAAAAGAAGAGGGAACATAGGGATCCCGAACCACCCACATTATAGGAGTAACCCATCATCTGCCAAATCAACCTGGCTCGTGGACATATGAAGATCGCATGATCCGTGGTCTCATCCTCCAATCCACACAGAGAGCAAGTCGGCTGGATAGGCAAACCCCTACGGGAAAGCATGACACTCATCGGAAGACAGTCCCAAAGAAGCTTCCAGATGAATACCTGGACCCGGGGAAGAGTAGGAAGCGACCAGATCCAAGCAGCATCCTTCGTGACCAGGGCTGGGGCCTGAAAACCTTCATAAGATCCCTAAGAGGGGCTTTGGAAAGACAAGATCTCTACCAAACTCTAGCATCCGTCGAAGGTCCAGAGGTGAGAGGAATAGATAAAATCCGCTGAGAGAGCTCATCACCAAAGAACCTGATCACTCTATCGGTATCCCAAGAAGGGGGATCTAGAGAAATCAAATCCCGAACCTTCAGCTTGGAGGGGACATCAATGTTGATAAAAGAAGGCCACTGAGAAAGAGGGAGCTCAGATATCCAGGAGTCCTGAATCACATCAACAGAATGACCATCTCCAATCATCCATGTAGTTCTCTTAAGAATAGACTCACCATAATGACATACCTCCTTCCAAAAGAAGGAGCACCCCCTGGGCGGCCCAATACACTCCCCAGGCTTCCAGTCACCATACCTCGCCCGCATAAGAGAACTCCACAGACATTGCGGCTCCAGAAGGAAATGAGAAGCATGTCTGGCCAGGAGGGCTTGCCGTCTGATCCTCAGAGATTGGATCCCGAGACCACCTTCCTGAATAGGCATACATATCATATCCCAAGATAATAGATGAGTGCCGTGCCCATCTTGCATGGAGGCCCAAAGGAAGCCTCTGAAGATTCTCTCAATCCTCCGTAGGCAAGTAATAGGGATGGCCGCATTTGAAAGCAAATAGAGAGGCAGAGAGGAAAGAACCGATCGAATTATGGTGACTCTGGCCATCATAGATAGGCCGGTAACCTGCCATCCCTCAATACGCTGACGAACCCTCCTCTCCAAATCAGCAAAGTCAGAGCAACGAGGGCGTCTACCGGTCATGGGAATCCCCAGATACATAAACCGGTCAGTCTGAGTAGAGATACCCAGCAAAGAGATAATGGCTGCTTTAATAGACCTGGGAGTCTTCGGGCTAAAGCAGATGGAAGATTTAAGATAATTGACCTTCTGACCCGAGGCCTGACAATACCGCTGCAGGATAGAATCAACAGAAACCGCATTTTCAATAGAGGCCTGACCCAGGATAATGCAGTCATCAGCAAACATGAGATGAGAGACAGAAGGACCGCCAACCCCATCCATAAAAGGGACAATCGCCCGATCACATTGAGCCTGATAAAAAGCTCGAGAAAGATCGTCCGCGGCCAAAATGAACAACAAGGGGGATAGAGGGCAGCCCTGACGTAACCCTACCGAAGACTGGAAAAACTCAGTCAAACCCCCGTTAATAACCAAAGCAAAGGAAGGCCTCTGAATACAAGCTATAATCCACTCAATAAACACCCCGTCAAAACCAAACTCCTGAAGAGAGCTTTGAAGAAAAGCCCAACTCAGTCTATCGTAAGCTCTCTCCATGTCAAGTTTGACAGCCATAAGACACCGTCTAGCTGGGGCTCTCTGCAGATCATGCATAAACTCCTGAGTAATAAGGATATTATCCGAGATAGAACGCCCTCTGATATAAGCCCCCTGTTCAGCAGAAATAATACGGGGAATCACCTCGCAGAGACGGCTAGCAAGAAGGCGGGCACAGACCTTATATAAAGTAGTGCATAAGCTGATTGGCCTGAAGTGCTGAGGAATAGAAGCATTAGTGCACTTAGGCACTAAAGTGATAAGAGTCATGTTCCAATCCTTAGGAATGAGTTTAGATTGGAAAACAAACTGGACCGCCATAACAACCTCCTTCCCCACTATATCCCAATAGTGACGGAAAAAGAATGGAGGGAAACCATCAGGCCCCGGAGCCTTATCCGGACCAAGATCCCAGAGAGCTCGACGAATCTCCTCCACAGAAATAGGCTTGACCAGCATAGCATTCTCCTCAGAGGAAACTTTCCTGGAATTATCAACCTGAATAACCGGAGCACCCACAGCAGTGGTCTCAGTCCACCTAGAGTGGAAGAAATGGAGAAGCTGGGACCGAATAGATTGTATATCATCCAGGAAATGTCCCTCTTCATCGACCAACCTCCGAATCTTGTTAGCAGCCCTCCGACGGAGTGTGACCTGGTGAAAAAATCTGGTATTGCGGTCCCCTTCACAGATCCACTGAATCCTGGATCTCTGCCTCCAAAACACCTCCTGCTGCCGAAGAAGGGAATGGTGATGAGCAAGATTCTCTCGCAGAAGGGAGAGATCAGAGTCCAAAAGAAGTCCGTCGTGGTCCTCCTTAGCCTGAAGAGCACTGATAGTGGCTTCGACCTGCTCCACTTGTCTAACCAGATCCCCAACCTCCTGTTTGTTCCATCTAGACAATCTACGACTGGTCAACAAAAGACGACGAGATAGCCTATAAACAACATTACCTCTTACAGGTAGGTGCCAAGTCTGAGAAATGATTGTGCGAGCTGCCGAATGGAATGTCCAAAATCGCTCGAATTTGAATTGCTTTCTCTGATGGAGCTCAGCCTCAGTAGATATCAAAATGGGGCAGTGATCAGAGGCGATCCTAGGGAGATGAGTAACAGAAGCTGTCGGGTACATCTGAGTCCACAGAGCCGAGGCAAGAGCTCTGTCCAATCTCTCCCACACACGAGCAGTCCCCTGCCGATTATTACACCAAGTAAATTGGGGCCCCGAGTACCCCAAATCCATCAGCTCATAAGAACCAATAAAGGACCTAAATTCATTGATATCAGCTGAGCTAGTAACTCTTCTGCCTCCCCGCTTTTCACTAGCCTCAGTGATACAGTTAAAATCACCAGCAATAATAGAAGGAAGACCTCGATCAAGGAGGGAAAGCAGCTCAGACCAAAGGACCCGTCTCTCCCGGTAGTCCGTACTGGCATAGACTGCCGAAAGGAGCCAGGGATTAGAGGTCCCTTCCTTGACAACAAGGCCTATCTGCTGGTTACAATGATGAAAAGCTTCAATCGTAACAGCTGAATCACGCCAAATGGCCAAAATACCATCAGACATACCCACAGCCTCCACTGCATAAGAGGACCAAGACCGGGCAATCTGTCTCCGGAATCGTAACAAGGTATCCCCCGACAGCCTGGTTTCAAGAAGAACACATATATCAAAATGATGTAGTTGAAGCAATCTACCAAAGGAGGACCGAAATGAGAGCTTACTAGCACCTCGAACATTCCATAATAAGATCTTCATAAAACTAACTGGAGGTAGAGGGAGGCCCCCCCTGGTCCTCAGTTTGTGTGGGAGATTTTGATTGAGTATAACTTATAATGTAGGACTTGTGTATTATTTTTATTGTTTGATTTGAATTAATACTGCAAAATTGTTTGTGTGGTTAATCATTAATATCGAAGATTATTGACGGGACCATAGATGAGCCCCAAGAAGAGAATACAACTCAATATCGCTAAGATCTTAAGGTTTACCAAAAATTGGCATAAGAAAAATCATTATGCATGCTTTACCATACTGAGTAATACGTAAAATGACTTAATTGGCGAGTTTGAATAGTATCAGATGGCTCATGCTATGTGAGAAGCCCTCAGAACTTTATATGGTACGTGCTGCCACTCTAATTAAGCTTCACGAGGTGAACATGAGATTAAATTCGTATGAAAAGAAGCCTCATCGTAGCATGAAGCAACATATGAAGATCATGTCAACTATGATATTTGAGCTTAAGGCTGCAGGAATATCTTGATGGTTAAGCAGTAAGTCCAGGCTATTATCTATTATCTTCTGTCTTCCAAACTCTTGGGAGCACATGCAAGCAAATATGGCTCAAGCATCAAAACCTTTAGGTAATGTTTGAAATAGAAAATAAGAGGGAATATTTTCTCTTATTTTTAAAAGCTATAACTATAAGGTAGTGTTTGAAATAGGGGATAAGAGGAGATATCCAAGAGATATCCCCTCTTATTCCCAAAAGCCATAACTATAAGGGATAGCAGAGAATAAAGTTAACCAAAGGGATAATCCATGGTTAACCATGGGATATCCCCTCAATTTATTCCCTAAAAAATGTAGGAATAGCTGGTTATCCCTCCAAATAAGAGTAAAAAAAGGTTATCCTATGGATTTACCTTTTTGCATTTGATATGATCAATGGAATAGCCAAGGGATATCCCTAGGGATAGCCAGGGGATAAACTCTATCCCGTATACTTATCCATGGATAATATTTTTCCTATCAAACACTACCTAAGAGATAACTGGAAATAAAGTTAACCAAAGGGATAATCCATGGTTAACCATGGGTTATCCTCTTAATTTATTTCCTAAAAAATGCAGGAATGGCTGGTTATCCCTCCAAATAAGAGTAAAAAAAGTTATCCTATGGATTTACCTTTTTGTATTTGATATGATCAATGGGATAGCCCGGGGATAAACTCTAGTCCGTACACTTATCCATGAATAATATTTTTTCTATCAAATACTACCTTAAGGGCATTTCACGTCATTTAAAGTTAAAAGATTAGCGCCCGAGAGTTGACAAATCTCTAGTTTGGCTGCCAATACTGAGGATGATTCATACAAGGCATTCAAGCCTAAGCACAAAAGAGGTGGAAGTACTCCTATTAAGGATGCTATGACAAACCTATGTCAAAGAAGACAAAAGTTTGCGAAGCGTAAGAGAGGCAAGCATGTTGGCAAGAAGGATAAAGCCAAGATGAAATGTTATAACCGTAGCAAGCTGGGATACTTTGCTCGTGATTACACTGAAGTAAAGTAGGTGTTTTCCCAACTCAAAATCTCGCTTTGACTGCTTTGTATTAAGTCAAAACTTAATTGCTTATTCATTTTCTTTGTGGACTATGGATTTAGGGTTAACAAACTAGGTAGTGAGGATTAGAGTTGGGTTCATAGAGTATCATCAGGCACTAGTTGGAAGTAGACAAACTTGCATGGGGAATGATTCAATGATCGATGCAGGTGCTTGGGATTGGTACTTCAAGATGAACATGCAACGTGGTTGCATCTAGCAAAACTTGTTTTCAGTTATCATAATGTTAGGTCTTGGATTTAGATTTGAATTTGAGGATCAAACTATTAAGATTTATTTGGGAACAATTTATGATGGATTTGGTTATATTCTAGATGGTTTAATGGTTTTGGACATTGAATATTCTAACTACAATAATATCGGTGATTCAATTTCTTTAATTACTTCAAAAGATAATGTTTGCATTAACTTAGTGACATGGCATGCTAGATAAGGATAAATCTTTCTTCATTTGTTGATTCAAAATTTAATTTGTTCAAACTAAATTTTATTTTGAATCATCAGATAAGAGTTTATCTTGGATTCTTCCCTCTTATATAAGATAATTGAGGTTAATACAAGTGGTGTTTGAACTTCATAGCAGCACTCCAATGCAAGATTTTTTTTTTTTTTGAGGTATGTAAAATATCTTGTAACATTTTGAAGATCTTGTGCGAAAGCTTCAAAAAGGTATTCTTTATTTAATTACATAATATTCTAAAAAATATTGAATAATGTTTACATTATGCACAGGATAGTTTCGATAGGGGGTTGCACTTGTATTACTTGCCATGAAAAAGTTTTTGTGCATCGTCTTTGGTGCATAAAGACGCGCGCTCGCATGGGTGCACAGCCAATGCATGTGCCCGATGCGCGACTTTATGCATTGAAGGCAGTGCACAAAGACTTTTTCTACTTGCCACATTGGGAGGCACAAACCATAAGCCTAGCCCATAGGCTGGCCCCTTGTGCTAGCTTGCATGCCAGTTCACGTGTCATCTGTATATTTTTTAATATTAATTTTTAAAAAATTATATGTATACTTTTTTATGGGTGGGTAAATGGCTTGTTATTGCAATCGTATCACCTGTTGTTTTCTAATAAGCCAACCTATGAAGCAAATTTTTATTTATTATTATTTTTATGATCTTACAATAATTTTGGGTAAACCAAATAAAATAAATTAGATATACTCATCTTTTGGGGGCTTGCTATTAGTGTGACCCTTCATGGCTATTCATCTCGTCTATCCTCTAGGATTGTGACGAGTCACGTCATCTTTATATTTAGTCTTCTACAACTCTATCCATTATTATTCGAAGACGACTCTTCATCATCATTCTTCATATCTTTTCTTTTGCATCATACTAGTTTTTAAGGCAAGCCAACATCCCCATTGTATCAAGCTTCAATCAGCTCCTTTTTTTTTTTTTTGATCGAGTATCTATCTTTTTCATTAAAAGTAATAATTTATAAATATTTAATTTAGTAAATATTAATTTTAATTTATTTCTCATAAATTACTATTTCTTCCTAAGTTAGAAAGTTCATAAAATTATTACTCAAATAAATATTTAATTTAGTAAATAAAGATGATGAGTGGTGATTCTTTCTTTTTTTTAATAAAATCAAACACCCACAGCATCCTGGGTTGATCCTGAAGTAGAAGATATTTTACCCTTATTATTTTTGATCATATAATATAAATATTTTGTTTAATAAATTTTAAATTTCTTCTTTAAATCTATTTATATTTACTTCATAATTCATACTTTTAAAAATTACTTCTAATATTATATATGAATGACCTAATTTAACTCTAGATCCATAACTAAAACTAAATAATGAAAATATAAAATTTCTTTCCAATATTTATTAAATTTTTTTCATTAATAATATTATTTTTTAAAACTTTCACTTTCCCTATATTTTGAAAAATAGTTAGTAATATTATAATGTATTGCAAAACAAGGGAAGAAGTACGATAATAAGTATTAGATAGAATATTAGTACCTTCATAAAAATATTGTAAAAATTGCATAATAACATCAAAATTGTGCCAATGATAATCTAATAGTTATTCATTAGAAAAGTGATTGTTATAAAATATAATACTATCTTTATATTCAAAATATGATTATAGCATTAAATATCTAAAATTTCATTTGTGTTTTAGATCTAATAAAAAATATTTACATTTTAATCCATGGTTCATATATAAAAATTTAAATTCTTGTTTTCTAACTCTGAAATAGGTATATTTTAATAGTATCTCTAACTTCATAATTCAATAACTTTTAAACCATTTTGTATAATTAAATTTTAAACCATTTCCATTTAAGAGGGTTGTTGATGTGGTTTAAGCAATTCAATAGTAGCATTATTATTAGATGCATTATCTCAATTAATTGAAAAAAAATCATGTATATGGTACTCATATACCATTTGTATGATATGAGCATGGATGGTGATGATAGAGTGCAGATGTTCAATTGACTTAACTAAGAATTTTTTTTTGTATTACCTAATTGCATTCAATAAAATACATAATAATACAAATATAAGATAATTCAAAGTATTTGTTCAAATATCAGACATAAGTGGTATTTTACCATCAAAATTTTTAAATATAAAATTATATTTTATATAACCATGCAATTGTTTAAAACAATTAGATTTAGCATTATTTCTAATTTTTTTATATACAAAATTTAAATTATTTTTTATATCTTTCAAATCTTGAACTTTTGGCAAATATAAAAGGTAATTCACTATACATAATAAGTTTTGATAATTCCTCCCTACATAATCCTTGAGAATAAGAAAATCTTCCTAACTCAACTCCTTGATTAATTTTGATATAAGATTAGGTGGCATTAATTGTTGCAGTCTCATGTTCCTTCTAATGTTAGGTTAGGTAATTGGTTCCCTTGGAAATAGCGTAGTTGTAGCATGTTTTATAGACTTTACAGATTGTACAAAGCTTGTTGCCAACAATATCCTTGATGCCGTAGCTAGACTCCAAAGTTTTGGGTTTAGCTTTAAATTTGGTGGACATTGATGTGGCATCAATGGCAATAAGGGGCTTAAGGACACTAGGTTCAATCCATGACTGATGTATTCATTAGTACCAGCGTCGAACTCAAACTCTTGGCCACAAGATTGGCGAGGGCTATTAGTACAAGACATTATCGATTGTAAAGAATGGAGAGTAAAAGAAAAGACTGAAGAGAGATAGCTAATTAGAAATTAGGAAGAAATTAAGACAACTTATGAGAATTAAAAAGGTTTGTTGGAAGATGAGAAGGGATTAGGAAAGCTTTTGAAAGCTTTAAAGAGCTTATGGTTTGGTATGGAACAAGAAAAAAAAGGATTGGAACTTGTTTGTAAAGGTTGAAGGGCTTTGAAATGATGCAAATAATCTTAGAAACTAGCAATTTATAGCTATTGAAAAGAGTAAATCAGTCTTCTTGATCAACAAATCAAAATATCCTTAAAACCTAACTATTTATGGTAATTATAAAAGGTTTTTTTGGAAACTAGACGAAAATGCCAGCCAAGAGAGGGAGAGAAGGTTAGGCACAGCCAGCCAAATGAGCTATGCAAGGCACGACATGGCTACCATTGCTGTCATGCCATGCCGGATTCATCTAGATCCACTGTACCTCATCTAGCTACTTTCGTCTCTAGCTAGCACTACTCGCCATCACAGCATTCACCATCATTGACCATTATCAGAACCATTGCTACCATCATCATGGCCATTGCGGTTGCTGCTGCATCACCACCACGAACACTGCACCATCATCATCACTATTATAATCACTACACCGCCATCGTTGTCTTTAATTGTCACAATCTCCACAACCATATATAGTAATAAGGGTGGGGGAAGGGGATAGCGTGGGAACTGAAACGGGTTGCTTTGGAGGCTATCGCGCCCGCCGTGCCTTCAAGTTCCTTACGGTAGGTGCTATGGAGCAAAGAGGAGCAGAGGGCACCAGATCACCGCGTCGATTGGTCCCATGATGGTTTAGAATGTGGAGCCACGAAATTGCAAAACTTTGAATTTGTACATTGCATTCGGTGCAGCAAGTCCTATGAACTGCATCTCCCCTTCTTATTGATTGATATCAAATAAAAAATATTAAGACAGCTTTACGACATCCAAAAAATTACAACTACAACACCATAGTTTTAAACATACGACACCATAGTTATAAAGTTAAGACACCTGATATGATTGATCAGCACCGTCAGGATTAACGGTAAAGAAGACTGATGGCGTTTCGCTCATACCTCCGAGGCCAACCTCCGAGGCCCACCACCGAGGCCAACTTATAGCTACGAGCCACTTGGCACGCCCATGGGCCCACTACTCGTCTGGTATAGTGCATCACCATGCTCATTAAGATGTATAGCTCACCACGCACCCGTAACAGTGCATGGCCATACCCCGTTACGGCATGTGGTCCATCACTCGCCTGCAACCACGTATGGCCATATCTCGTTACGGAGTACGATCCACCGCTTGCTTGCGGCTGCATAAGGCCATACCTCATAACGGCGCGCGCCTGGTGCAACCATAGCCACCCGACACGCATGATACCGTATTGGCAAGTGACAAATAAGGCAGGGCACCTCTGACATGCCCACGACCCGTCATTATCAACCTTGCCTTTTTGTCCGTTATCGGATAACAATACTTCCAAATCATGAATCTTCTGGAAGCATGAGAGAGAGAGATCTTGGAACAGGTATAAAAGCTCATACGTACAACGAGGGAAGGATACTCTCTGAACCCTAACTCTCTATCTTTCTTCTGCTAGCTAACTCTTGTCTGTTCACGAGTGACTGACTTGAGCGTCGGAGGGTTCCACCAGAACATCCAGTCTCGCGGAATTTTCTTGCAGGAGTCCGGCGAGGAGGACCTCCATTTCCCTAGCATTCAAGGAAGGTTACTCGGCGTCAACAGATTGGCGCGCCAGGAAGGGGGATGAAGAAGAAAAAAGCTTCGAATCTATCAGCGACAACTTCTCTTTTCCCGAGCTCTCAAGCAATGGTGACGACTCGTGCGCGGGATGTCTCCACCAGTCACGCTGGGGGGCAGCGTCAAGGGGCTGATCCGCTGGTGGTTGGCACCTCAGCTCCCCTAGCCGGCGTCCTGCACCACCACCGCAGCAGCTTCAAGAGGACCGGCTTTCCGCTCTCGCTGCGCAAGTCCAATCTTTGACAATGGTGGTTCAAGGCCTGCAGCATCAAGCAGTGGCTGCGCAGCAACCGGAGCCTCTCCCATCGGTGCCCGGAGTCATCCAGCCCAGCCAGCACTCCTTTTGGAGGAGGTCCCCTGCTCGAGAAGCTTGCCACCGCCGCACTTCACCCAAGCTTCATCACCGCGAAGCCTCCAAGAAGCCCCGGTCACCCTCTCGCCGCGCTAGTGCATCTCCCAAGCGACGGTATGGGAGGGAGGCGGAGCGCCTTCGTCAGCATCACTGCCACTCTTCCCCTCCTCGGATTCCTCGAGGGAGGGGTCCTTCGACGGCAGAATAGCCCGCCGAGCTGAGCGTCGGCTCGACAGTACAATCAGCGGTTGGAGGAGCTCAGCCATCGATCACCAACCCACCAGAGGCGGACTACGACAGCCGGCCACCGCTGTCCCACCGAATTATGGAGGAGCCGATATCACTCGGTTCCGCCTTCCTTAGCTGGACCCGTATGACGGGACCACGGACCCCCTGGACCATTTAGAAAGTTACAAGGTCCTCATGCAGGTCCAGGGGGCAACCGATTTGCTTCTATGCATCGCCTTCCCCGCCACTTTGAAGAAAGCTGCTCGAGCTTGGTACTCCGCCTGCCGCCGTGAAGTATCAACTCCTTCGCCAGCTGGAGAGGGCCTTCTTGGCCATTTTGATGCATGTCGGAAGATTCCAAGGGTGGCAGACAGTCTCTTCTCCATCCAGCAGAAGAGTGGCGAGTCCCTGCGGGACTACGTCGCTCGGTTCAAGGAGGTAGCCCTGGAGGTCTACAACCTCGAGGATTTCGTGGCCACCCTAACATTAAAGCGAGGGCTCCGCCCCTCCCGCTTTGCGTACTCCCTCGATAAGAAGCCGCCCGGCTCCTACGCCGAGCTCCTGAGCCGGGCCCAAAAGTACATCCGCGCTGACGAGGCTGACTCCTCCCGGTGCAGGCTAGCGGAAGCATCACCAAGAAGCCGGCCTGACCAGAGCATGCTAAAGCTCGCCCCAGGAGGCCTGAGCCTCCTCGCCGACCAGACAACCATCCCCGAGCTCCTATACCAAGAGACGGGCCCTACACTCCTTTGCTCACTCCGATATCGCACATCCTGCTCGAGATCGAGGGCGAGCCCTATTTTCAGCGCTCTCCTCCAATGAACCCAAAGATCCCCTGCAACAAGAACCTCTACTGCTGCTACCATCGGAATCATGGCCACGACACCGACAACTGTCCAGCTGAAGAAGGCGATAAAGGACCTTATCCAGCGTGGCCACCTACGGAAGTTCGTTCAGAGGAACAACCCGGAGCTCCTGCCCATCAGCGCCGCTGCCCCCGATGATCGACAATGCTCCAACCGAGAAGACGGTGACGATGATTTCCTAGGGGGGCAGGCGGCCCACCCAAGAGGCCAAGGGGGGAGGAAGAGTTAGATTCTGTAATCCCTTTTTCTAAAAGGGACCTAGAGGGGGTGGTCAATAAAAATGATGATAGCATCGTTGTGTCAATGACGATAGCTAAACACCCTGTAAAAAGAATTCTGGTTGATAGTGGGAGCTCGGTGGATGTTTTGAACTACGATGCCTTTGTCATATGAACCTGTCACCCAACCTGCTTCGGCCTGTCACCACGCCCCTGATGGGGTTCACCGGAGATTCTGTGAAGGTCGAGGGGGAAATCACTCTTCCTGTCATGGCTGGCATGGCCCCGCACCAAAGTACAGTCTTCATGAGCTTCCTGGTGGTCCGGGTGCCCCTCGCCTACAATGCCATACTCGGAAGGCCCGGGCTTAATCTCTTGGATGCTATAATCTCCACCAAAAGGCTCCTAGTGAGATTCCCAACCAGCGAAGGGGTCGGGAGATGCGCGGGGAGCAGAACCCACCGCCACTGTGCTGCCACATGGCCCCTAGTCCTCAGGGGTGATGCCCACACCTGCACTAGAAGCGCTGGACCCCGAGACTCGGGAGGAGGGGAGAGCCGGCCGAGCAGCTGTCCTTCCCCCTGGGGAGGACCCGGCGTAGATCATTCAAATAGGGGCTCTGCTTCCGAGGAGGCTCGCGGCCAACTCCTTGCTTTCCTGCGGGCCAATGCCGATATCTTCGCTTGGTCGGCATCCGACATGCCAGGCATTCGGAGAGGTGATTACCCACCAACTCAATATCAGGCGGAGTGCCGACCTATTCGGCAGAAGAAAGGAGCTTTGCTCCAGACAGACAGAAGGCCATAGACAAAGAGGTGCGCAAGTTGACGACGGCTGGACACATTCGAGGTGCACTACCCCGATTGGCTGGCGAATGTTGTAATGGTCCGCAAGGCTAGTGGGAGTTGGAGGATGTGCGTGAACTTCACCGACCTCAATAAGGCGTGCCCCAAGGACAGCTTCCCGCTGCCTCAGGATCGATCAGCTGGTAGATGCTAAGTCGGCCATGAGATCCTCAGCTTCATGGACGCATTCTTGGGGTACAACCAAATCAGGATGAACCCGGCTGATGAAGAGGCAACCTCCTTTGTCACCGAGAAGGGGATATACTGCTACAAGGTGATGCCGTTCGGGTTGAAGAATGCAGGGGCTACCTACCAGAGGTTGATGAACAAGGTCTTCGAGGACCAGATCGGCGCAACATGGAGGTGTATGTGGACGATATGCTGACCAAGAGCACCCACGCTACGGACCATGTTGCCGACCTTGCGGAAACCTTTGCCAACCTGTGCTAGTACCGGATGAGGCTAAACCCCCGCAAGTGCGCCTTCGGAGTTGCTGCGGACAAGTTCCTGGGCTTCATGGTGATGCAGCAGGAATTGAAGCCAACCCAAACAAAATCCGAGCCTTTTTGATATAAGGCCCCCAGCTAATAAGAGGGAGGTGCAGCGTCTGACCGGGAGGGTGGCAGCCCTGAGCCGCTTCATGTCAAGGTCGGCAGAGCGGTGTCTGCCCTTCTTTAAGGCGCTGCGCAAGGTCAACAGCTTCGAGTGGACGAAGGAGTGTCAGAAAGCTTTCGAGGAGCTGAAGAAATTTCTATCTACTCCTCCACTGCTGTCTAAGCCGAGGAGTGAGGAGGAACTCTTTTTGTATCTAGCAGCTTCCCCCGAGGCTGTCAGCTCCATGCTTGTCCGCATGGATGCCGACGGGGTGCAGAAACTGGTCTACTACACTAGTAAAGTGCTTCATGGCGCCAGAGAGATACTCTAAGACTGAGAAGATTATCTTCACCCTGGTGGTCTCAGCTCAGCTTCCAACCCTACTTCCAAGCTCATCCAATCGTAGTGCTCACGGACCAACCACTTTGAACTATTCTGTCCCGTCCTGACACTTCCGGTCAGCTGGCCAAATGGGCCATCAAGTTAGGGAGTTTGATTTATCCATTCGGCCAAGGCCTGCAATGAAGTCCCAGGTGTTAGCCAACTTTCTGGTCGAATGCACTTGGGCAGAGGAGCATCCGGAGGAGTTCCACTTGGAGGCACACATGGAGTCCCCTACGGCCGAGGGGGTGGAGAAAGAAGATTGGATCCTTCATGTGGATGGAGCGGTAAATTCTCAGGGAGTAGAGCTGGACTTATTCTTGCGAGCCCGAGGGGGAGGTGGTAGAGTATGCCCTCCGATTTGTTCCCAGCCACCAACAACCAAGCGGAATATGAAGCCTTACTGGCAGGGATGAAGCTAGCCGAGGAGCTCGGTGCGAGTCTGAGGGCCTTCACGACTCCCAGCTTGTCTCTGGGCAGGTCGCTGGGAGTACGAGGCTAGAGACCCGACCATGTCCCGCTACCTGAGCAAAGTGCAGTCTCAAGCCTCTCGATTTGCATATTTCCACGTCAGCTACATTCTCCAGGCGGAAAATGCTAGGGCTGATGCGTTGTCCGCTTGGCCACTTCGGCGACGGGACCTTGGGAAGGACGTACGTGGAGCACCTACAAGTCCCAGCATTGAAGCAGCAGTGGAGAGGCAATGTCGGTCAAGCAGGAGCCTTCCTGGATGGACGCTTATGTCCGATATCTCACTGACGCACCCTCCCTGAAGACCCAGCTGAGTCCAGACTGCTCAGGCGATGGGCCCCGAAGTTCTTGATGATGGATGGGAAGCTTTACCGAAGATCATTCTCATACCCGGTCCTCAAGTGCGTCGGGCCTACTAAAGCTGACTATATCTTACGAGAAATCCATGAGGCATATGCGGGAGTCATCTGGGGGGCAGAGCCCCGGCGTACAAGGCCCTACGGCAGGGGTATTATTGGCTGACCATGAGGGAGGACGCGGCCGAGCTTGTCAAGAAGTGTGATAGCTGCAGCGCCATGCCAACATCCAGCGGCAGCCGACATCTCAGCTGACCCCTCTGGCAGCACCTTGGCCCTTCGCCCAGTGGGGGATGGACATCTTGGGGCCATTCCCTCCTGCCTCCGGCCAGCGTAAGTTCCTGCTGGTGGCTGTCGACCACTTCACCAAATGGATCGAGGCTGAGGCACTTGCCAAGATCACCGAGGGCAAGTGAGGGCTTTCTTCTGGAAGTCTATAATATGTCGGTTCGGGCTGCCGCAAACTCTGGTCACCGACAATGGCCGGCAGTTCGACAACGCACCCTTCCGAGGATTCTGCACCGAGCTCGGCATCCATCAGCGTTTCACCTCTGTAGGGCATCCTCAGACCAACGGAGCGGCCGAGGTGACCAACCGCATCATTCTCCAAGGACTGAGAGCCCGGCTAGATGACTACAAAGGATGGTGGGTGGAGGAGCTCCACAATGTGCTATGGGCCTACCACACAACGCCTCGGGCCCCCACCGAAGAAACTCCCTTCAGCCTCGTCTTCGGATCCGAAGCAGTCATTCCTGTAGAGATCTGTGCCCCGAGCCCCAGAATGGAAGCCTACAGTGAGGAAGACAACCCGAACCAGTTGTGGGCCAACCTCGACCTGGGGGAAGAGGTACGGACCGAGCGCGACTCCGAATGGCAGCCTACCGATAGCGAGCGGCTAGATATTACAACACTCATGTCCGCCCAAGGACCTTCTTGCCGGGGGACCTTGTCCTTCGTCGAGCTGAAATCTCAAAACCGATGGAAGGAGGCAAGCTAGCACCGAACTGGGAAGGACCTACTGGATCACCGAGGCACTCCGCCATGGAGCGTACAAAATAGAAGAGCTAAACGGAAAGCTGCTCCCGTGGACGTGGAACGCCGACAACCTTCGTCGGTATTATCAGTAGCGTACTCTTTCTTTACATGAAATTTCACGATTGTATTCTCTTGGGGCACCCGCCCCGCACTTGAAACTAATAAATAGAGGTTTAAGTATCTCAGCTTCTCAACAAAAAGCCCAATGTACCATTGGCAACGAAGACCCGATGTACCATCGGATTCAAAAAGCCAATGTACCATTGGCAACGAAGACCCGATGTACCATCGGATTCAAAAAGCCTGAGGCCAGACTCGGCATGGAAAGCTCAGTGTACCACTAGCAGACCGATGTACCATCGGCTCTCGATAAAAAGCCCAATGTACATTGGCAACGAAGACCCGATGTACCATCGGATTCAAAAAGCCCAATGTACCACTGGCAACGAAGACCCGATGTACCATCGGATTCAAAAAGCCCGAGGCCAGACTCGGCATGAAAAACCCAATGTACCATTAGCAACGAGACCCGATGTACCATCAATTCAAAAAGCCCAATGTACCATTGGCAACGAAGACCCGATGTACCATTGGATTCAAAATCCCGAGGCCAGACTCATGGAAAGCCAGTGTACCACTGGAAGATCGATGTACCATCGACTCTCGACAAAAAGCCCAATGTACCATTGGCAACGAAGACCCGATGTACCATCGATTCAAAAAGCCAATGTACCATGGCAATGAAGACTGTGCACCATCGGATTCAAAAAGCCCAATGTACCATTGGCAACGAAGACCCATGTACCATCGATTCAAAAAGCCCAAGGCCAGACTCGGCATGAAAAGCCCAATGTACCATTGGCAACGAAGACCCATGTACCATCGGATTCAAAAAGCCCAATGTACCATTGGAAATGAAGACCCGATGTACCATCGGATTCAAAAAGCCCGAGGCCAGACTCGGCATGGAAAGCCCAGTATACCACTGGCAGACCGATGTACCATCGGCTCTCAAAAAGCTCAATGTACATTGGCAACGAAGACCCGATGTACCATCGGATTCAA
>UESW01002360.1:98797-133877 GCA_900491605.1 Calamus simplicifolius | reverse complement strand
GGACCGTTCGACGACCCGTCCGCGAGCCGTCTACGGATTCTCCTCCACCCCTTCTGCTAGTGATCCTCCTGCTCCAGCTCCTACCCTCAGGTAGATCTTCTAGCCAGTAGGATTGTAACCACAGGAAGAAAGGTTGATTTTGAATTGTTTGAGAATGAAGGATTCATCATTGGTAGACAACTAATTGAGATGGGATTTGAGTATATTTGTTCATTGGACTGTCCCACCTACCCTGCTCTAGTTAAAGAGTTTTACAAGAATTTGTCCAGAGGAGATGATGGCTTGGTAAGCAAGGTTAGAGGCATTGGTCTGAACATTACATCCTCTATTCTATCTAGATTATTGAAATTACCCTTGTCTGGACCATCTACATTTGCCCCAGAAGATAGATCTCCAGCCCTCACTAGGCTACTGAACAGAAATTTTGAAGGATTTGAAGAAGTATTTGCTAGTCAACTGCCTTTGGAATTAAGACTTCTCCACAACATTTGCAGCAGGATTTTGTTCCCAAACCGGCAGATTCGACTATGTTTCTGAGCGAGATATTTTTGTTATGGATGCTGTTGTTTCTGGGAAACCCATCAATCTACCTAGGATGATAATTGGTATATTGCAGATTGTAGCGGGAAAAAGAAATCGAGTTTGCCCTATGGCATGGTTTTAACTAAATTATTTCATAGCCAAGGGATTGTTTTTGATGACAGTGAGCCAAAGAAGGAGTTAAGACATACAGATTATTATACTTTGGCTACCATTCATCGCATGGGGTTTGTTAAGAAAAATGGAAGTTGGGAGAGAAAGAATGTTACTGAGGACAGAGATAGAGCTATAGAGGCCCCCGGACCTTCTATGAGACATTCATCACCTGAGCCTCCTCAGTGCTCGTCTGTTCCAGAGTCTGTTCCTGCTCCTGCTTCTGATTCTACCCCTGCTCCTACTGTTGCTCCTGCTCAGTCTTCTACATTTCATCTGGTAGTTTTTCTGATACACAGTTAGATCAGCTTCGGTCATTATTCAAGTCTGAGTAGTCGAGCATGAAAACAGATTGAAAGAAGAATTTAATGAAAAGTATATGAACTTAAAAGAAGCCTTATATTCTCTCAGTGATCGGTTGCATCGATCGAGTCTACTCTCAGTTCATCTACCGGGTCCTTAAGTGAAGACTTAAAGAATATCTTTGGAGAACTTAAGGACATCTGCGGTGACTCGGAGACATACTCCCAATGCAACGCAGAGCTTCAAGAAAAATTACATCTGCTTGTACCTTTGTTGACAATAAGCTCAAAGACTATGTTAGACTTCAGTGTGAAGGGATGAAGCAGATTATTGATCACTTGAATAGAATTACTAGAAGAAATTTTTAAGTTTTATGTAATCTTTTTGATGTAATCTCTTTTTGATGTAATCAAGTTTACTTTCAATGCAATGAGCAAGTTTACATTTTCATGTACTTTCATTTTGAAGTAATGAGAAAGTTTGATGCATTACTTTTGTCTATTTCAATTATCAATCTCCTTGAATGCTTTGAATGATTATCTTCAATTGATAAGTTAAAAGATAAAGATATTATTGATATTAAACTTCCTAACCTTTTTGTTGATTACAAAAAAGGGGGAGAGTTTTTATTCAATCGTATATGCCTTGCCTTCAATTCAATCAAAGTTTAATTTGAAAGAGGAAGAGCATAAGGGGAAGAGATAAATTGAATTTCATAAAGAAAATGCTTAAGTTTCTGATTTTGAAAAATTTTGAATGATTTATAAAATTAAGGTTCATAGGGGGAGCTACCTCATTGAGGGGGAGCCTTTCCATGAACACAATAGTTGATTTTGGAATCACAAATTTTTTCAATGTTATAATGCATATACTCAATGTTTTTGTCATCATCAAAAAGGGGGAGATTGTTGAGAAATTATTGAAACATAATTGCCCCAACTTTATTGATTTTGATGATTTCCAAAAGCCATGAGTACCTTAAAGAAAAAATGTGTTTATTTATCAAAAACCTTGAGCTTATTCAAATTGAAAGAATGAACTATCAATGGTTATATCAAATGAGTTTTGAATCTATTAGAAAAAGAAGTTTCAAGTTCTATGCTTAAAAGGATTTCAAAAAGGAATTTTTACACATTATAATTCAATCGATGAATTCTTGAACATGTCTTGAATCCATGATAAACGTCATATTTAATGTATTCAAGTCAAATTTATATTTTAAATTTAATTGGGACAAGTTTTAAAGTCAATCAGAACATTTTTCTGATTTTTGTATCGGTCCCGAGCCGACTCAAGGGTTTCCGAGTCGACTCCCCAGTTTGCCTGTTTTCTCGAGTCGACCCTTGGCTTTTCAAGAGTCGACCCCTGAATTCTTGCGAGCCGACTCCTGTCTGTGCGAGCCGACTCCGCTCAAACAACAGAACCCATGTTTTTTGAGCACTTCTCGAGTCGACTCCCCATTTTCCTCGAGTCGACTCCCGACTTTCAGGAGCCGACACTCTGTTTTCGCGAGTCGACCCTTCAATGTTTTAAAATGTTTCTATTTTTGGTAATCGACTTCGAGCCGACTCCCTCAGAGCTCGAGTCGACTCCGCGAAATCTGGGCGCGATTTTTAACGATGACACATCAGCCCCAACGGTAAGATTTTTGAATAACGGCTATTTTTCCTTGTCTCTAACGGATATATTTTTGCAGATTCTATAAATAGAGAGCTCTTTTCAAATCAAAAGAACCCAGAAAAAATCAAAAAGAGAGAAAAGAGTATCGTTTGAAAAGAGGGAAAAACAGAGCATATTGGAAAATCATTTAGCTCAAAGGAGAGTGATTCAAAAGGAGTGAAATCCAAGAGAAAGATTCGTCTACTCCTTCTCATCAATCCACAAGAGGCAAAAGAAAATCCAAGTGCGTTTCAAAGGTCAAATCGGAGGATTTTCAAAAGAGGAAAAAGCTTCATCTCAACTCCAAAGTCTTCAACGGTCAAGAATCTTGCTGAGGCGTGATTCAACACTTCTAGAGGAGTTAAAGAGAAGAAGGGAGAAAGCCCAAGCATCTACCATCAGCAATATTATCAGGCTTTTCTAACCCTATATTATTTTGTACTTCATTTGTATATTTGCTCAAGGGGAGCACTTTATTGTTCAAACACTATCATTATTATTTGTTTGCTGATTCAATCAGTGGATTGAATCAGTGGAGGTTGGTATACCTCGTTGCAAGCCGGAGTGCTTGTGTTGGGTTAGTTGTGAGCCCAAAGAAAACAACGTGTAGGGTTTTGTGCTGGTAAGCCCGAGTTAAAACCAGCTGGGTTCGTTGTGCACCCGGTAAAACAACAAGTTTGAGTTGTGAGCTTGGAAAACAACTCGGCTGTAATCTAGAGAGATTATAGTGTGGACCCAAGTGAATCTTGGGAGTGGACGTAGGTGCTGGTTGCGCCGAACCACTATAAAATTATCTTGTGTTTGTCGTGCCATATTTTCTCTATCTCTATCTCTTTATATTTGCTTGTGCATTGCTTATTAGTTAGCCTCTCACTTGCACATCTTGCTAACTAATCAATTAAAGTTAAAAAGACTTAAATTTTTAAGAACCCAATTCACCCCCCCCCCCCCTCTTGGGTTGCCATCTGGGCCAACAGTGATGACCTGTGCGCGGGAGGTCTCCACCAGTCACGCTGAGGGGCAGCGTCAAGGGTTTGATCCGCTGGCGGTTGGCCCCTCAGCTCCCCTAGCCGGTGTCCCTGCACCACCACCGCAGCAGCTTCAAGAGGACCGGCTTGCCGCTCTCGCCGCGCAAGTCCAATCTTTGGTAACAATGGTTCAAGGCCTGCAGCATCAAGCGGTGGCTGCGCAGCAACCGGATCCTCTCCTATCGGTGCCCGGAGTCATCTAGCCCAGCCAGCACTCCTTTCGGAGGAGGTCCCCTGCTCGAGAAGCTTGCCACCTCCATGCTTCACCCAAGCCTCATCACCGTGAAGCCTCCAAGAGGCCCCGGTCACCCTCTCGCCGCGCTAGTGCATCTCCCAACCGGTGGCATGGGAGGGAGGCGGAGCGCCTTCGTCAGCATCGCCGCCACTCTTCCCCCTCCTCGGATTCCTCGAGGGAGGGATCCTTCGACGGCAGAATAGCCCGTCGAGCTGAGCGTCGGCTCGATGAGTACAATCAGCGGTTGGAGGAGCTCAGCCATCGGATCGCCAACCCACCAGAGGCGGACTACGACAATCGACTACCACTGTCCCGCCGGATTATGGAGCAGCCGATATCGACTCGGTTCCGCCTTCCTCAGCTGGACCCGTATGACGGGACTACGGACCCCCTGGACCATTTAGAAAGTTACAAGGTCCTCATGCAGATCCAGGGGGCAACCGATTCGCTTCTATGCATCGCCTTTCCCGCTACTTTGAAGAAAGCTGCTCGAGCTTGGTACTCCCGCCTGCTACCGCGAAGTATCGACTCCTTTCGCCGGCTGGAGAGGGCCTTCTTGGCCCATTTTGATGCCTATCGGAAGATTCCAATGGTGGCAGACAGTCTCTTCTTCATCCAGCAGAAGAGTGGTGAGTCCTTGTGAGACTACGTCGCTCGGTTCAAGGAAGGAGCCCTGGAGGTCTACAACCTCGAGGATTTCATGGCCACCCTAACATTAAAGCGAGGGCTCCACCCCCCGCTTTGCGTACCCCTTGACAAGAAGCCGTCCGACTCCTACGCCGAGCTCCTGAGCCAGGCCCAGAAGTACATCCGCTGATGATGCTGACTCCTTCCGGTGCGAGGCTAGCGGAAGCATCACCAAGAAGCCGGCTCGACCAGAGCATGCTGACGCTCGCCCCAGGAGGCCTGAGCCTCCTCGCCGACTAGACAACCGTCCCCGAGCTCCTACACCAAGAGACGGGCCCTACACTCCTCTGCTCGCCCCGATATCGCACATCCTGCTCAAGATCAAGGGCGAGCCCTATCTTCAGCGCCCTCCTCCAATGAACCCAAAGATCCCCTGCAACAAGAACCTCTACTGCCGCTACCATTGGGATCATAGCCACGACACCGACAACTGTTGCCAACTGAAGAAGGCGATAGAGGACCTTATCCAGCGTGGCCACCTGGGGAAGTTCGTTCAGAGGAACAACCTGGGAGCTCCTAGCCCATCAGCGCCGTCGCCCCGATGATCGACAATGTTCCAATCGAGAAGACGGCGACGATGATTCCTGGGGGGTAGGCGGCCCACCCAAGAGGCCAAGGGGGGAGGGAGAGTTAGATTCTGTAATCCCTTTTTCTAAAAGGAACCTAGAGGGGGTGGTCAATAAAAATGATGATAGCATCATTGTGTCAATGACGATAGCTAAACACCCTGTAAAAAGAATTCTGGTTGATAGTGGGAGCTCGATGGATGTTTTGAATTACGATGCTTTTGCTCATATGAACCTGTTACCCGACCTGCTTCGGCCTGTCACCACGCCCCTGATGGGGTTCACCAGAGATTCCATGAAGGTCGAGGGAGAAATCACTCTTCCTGTCACAGCTGGCATGGCCCCGCGCCAAAGTAAAGTCTTCATGAGATTCCTGGTGGTCCGGGTGCCCCTTGCCTACAATGCCATACTCGAAAGGCTCGGGCTTAATCTCTTGGATGCCATAATCTCCACCAAAAGGCTCCTAGTGAGATTTCCAACAAGCGAAGGGGTCGGGGAGATGCGTGGGGAGCAGAACCCACCGCCACTGTGCTGCCACATGGCCCCTAGTCCTCAGGGGGTGATGCCCATACCTACACCAGAAGCGCTAGACCCCCAAGACTCGGGGAGGAGGGGAGAGCCGGCCGAGCATCTGTTGTCCTTCCCCCTGGGGGAGGACCCAGCGCAGATCATTCAAATAGGGGCTCTGCTTCTGGAGGAGGCTCGCGGCCAACTCCTTGCTTCCTGCGGGCCAATGCCGATATCTTTGCTTGGTCGCATCCGACATGCTAGGCATTCCGAAGGAGGTGATTACCCACCAACTCAATATCAGGCTAGAGTGCCGACCTATTCGACAGAAGAAGAGGAACTTTGCTCCAGACAGACAGAAGGCCATAGATGAAGAGGTGCACAAGTTGACGACGGCCGGACACATTTGTGAGGTGCACTATCCTGATTGGCTGGCGAATGTTGTAATGGTCCACAAGGCTAGTGAGAGTTGGAGGATGTGCATGGACTTCACCGACCTCAACAAGGCATGGCCCAAGGACAGCTTCTCGCTGCCTCGGATCAATAGCTAGTAGATGCTAAGTCTGGCCACGAGACCCTCAGCTTCATGGATGCATTCTCGGGGTACAACTAAATCAGGATGAACCCGGTTGATGAAGAGGTAACCTCCTTTGTCACCGAGAAGGGGATATACTACTACAAGGTGATGCCGTTCGGGTTGAAGAATGCAGGGGCTATCTACCAGAGGTTGATGAACAAGGTCTTCGAGGACCAGATCGGGCGCAACATGGAGGTGTATGTGGACGATATGCTGACCAAGAGCACCCACGCTATGGACCATGTTGCCGACCTTGCGGAAACCTTCGCCAACCTGCGCTGGTACTGAATGAAGCTAAACCCCCGCAAGTGTGCCTTCGGAGCTGCTGCGGGCAAGTTCCTGGGCTTCATGGTGACGCAGCGAGGAATTGAAGCCAATCCAGATAAAATCTGGGCCATTTTAGATATGAGGCCCCCAGCTAATAAGAGGGAGGTGCAGCGTCTGACCGGGAGGATGGCAGCCCTGAGCCACTTCATGTCAAGGTCGGTAGAGTGGTGTCTGCCCTTCTTTAAGGCGCTGCGCAAGGTCAACAGCTTCGAGTGGACGAAGGAGTGTCAAAAAGCTTTTGAGGAGCTGAAGAAATTTCTATCTACTCCTCCCTGCTGCTCTAATCCGAGGAGTGGGGAGGAACTCTTTTTGTATCTAGCAGCTTCCCCCGAGGCTGTCAGCTCCATGCTTGTCCGCATGGATGCCGATGGGGTGCAGAAACCAGTCTACTACACTAGTAAAGTGCTTCACGGTGCCGAGACGAGATACTCTAAGACTAAGAAGATTATCTTCGCCCTGGTGGTCTCAGCTCAGCGCTTCCGACCCTACTTCCAAGCTCATCCAATCGTAGTGCTCACGGACCAACCACTTTGGACTATTCTGTCCCGTCCTGACACTTTTGGTCAGCTGGCCAAATGGGCCATCAAGTTGGGGGAGTTTGATTTATCCATTCGGCCAAGGCTTGCAATGAAGTCTCAGGTGTTAGCCGACTTTCTGGTCGAATGCACTTGGGCAAAGGAGCATCCGGAGGAGTTGCACTCGGAGGCGCACCTGGAGTCCCCTACGGTCGAGGGGGTGGAGAAAGAAGACTGGATCCTTCATATGGATGGAGCAGTAAATTCTCAAGGGAGTAGAGCTGGACTTATTCTTGCGAGTCCTGAGGAGGAGGTGGTAGAGTATGCCCTCCAGTTTTTGTTCCCAGCTACCAACAACCAAGCGAAATATGAAGCATTGCTGGCAGGGATGAAGCTAGCCGAGGAGCTCGGTGTGGAATGTTTGAGGGCCTTCACAGACTCCCAGCTTGTCTCTGGGCAGATCGCTGGGGAGTACAAGGCTAGAGACCCGACCATGTCCCGCTACCTAAGTAAAGTACAGTCTCAAGCATCTCGATTTGCATATTTCCACGTCAGCTATATTCCCCGGGCAAAAAATGCTAGGGCTAATGCATTGTCTCGTTTGGCCACTTTGGCCGACGGGACCTTGGGAAGGACGTACGTGGAGCACCTGCAAGTCCCGAGCATTGAAGCGGCAGTGGAGGAGGCAATGCCGGTCGAGTAGGAGCCTTTTTGGATGGACACTTATGTCCGATATCTCACTGACGGCACCCTCCCTGAAGACCCAGCCGAGGCCAGATTGCTCAGGCGATGGGCCCTGAAGTTCATGATGATGGATGGGAAGCTTTACCGAAGATCATTCTTATACCCGGTCCTCAAGTGCGTCGGCCTACTGAAGCTGACTATATCTTATGAGAAATCCATGAAGGCATATGCGGGAGTCATTTGGGGGGCAGAGCCTTGGCATACAAGGCCCTGCGGCAGAGGTATTATTGGCTGACCATGAGGGAGGACGCGGCCGAGCTTGTCAAGAAGTGTGATAGCTATCAGCTCCATGCCAACATCCAGCGATAGCTGATATCTCAGCTGACCCCTCTGGCAGCACCTTGGCCCTTCGCCCAGTGGGGGATGGACATCTTGGGGCCATTCCCTCTTGCCTCTGGCCAGCGTAAGTTTCTGCTGGTCGCTGTCGACCACTTCACCAAATGGATCGAGGCTGAGGCGCTTGCCAAGATCACCGAGGGCAAGGTGAGGGCTTTCTTCTGGAAGTCTATAATATGTCGGTTTGGGCTGCCGCATACTCTGGTCACCGACAACGGCTGGCAGTTCGACAACGCACCCTTCCGAGGATTCTGCACCAAGCTCGGCATCCATCAGCATTTCACCTCTATAGGGCATCCTTAGACCAACGGAGCGGCCGAGGTGACCAACCGCATCATTCTTCAAGGAATAAGAGCTTGGCTAGATGAATGCAAAGGACGGTGGGTGGAGGAGCTCCACAATGTGCTATGGGCCTACCACACAATGCCTCAGGCCCCCACCGGAGAAACTCCCTTCAGCCTTGTCTTTGGATCCGAAGCAGTCATTCCTATAGAGATCGGTGCCCCGAGCCCCAGAATGGAAGCCTACAGCAAGGAAGACAACCTGAACCAGTTGCGGGCCAACCTCGACCTGATGAAAGAGGTACGAGACCGAGCACGACTCCGAATGGCAGCCTACCGACAGCGAGCGGCTAGATATTACAATGCTCATGTCCGCCCAAGGACCTTCTTGCCGGGGGACCTCATCCTTCGTCGAGCTGAAATCTCAAAACCGACGGAAGGAGGCAAGCTAGCACCGAACTGGAAAGGACCCTACCGGATCACCGAGGCACTCCGCCATGGAGCGTACAAAATAGAAGAGCTGAACGGAAAGCTGCTCCCACGGACGTGGAATGCCAACAACCTTCGTCGGTATTATCAGTAGCGTACTCTTTCTTTACATGAAATTTCATGATTGTATTCTCTTGGGGCACCCGCCCCACACTTGAAAATAATAAATAGAGGTGTAAGCATCTCAGCTTCTCAACAAAAAGCCCAATGTACCATTGGCAATGAAGACCCGATGTACCATCGGATTCAAAAAGCCCAATGTACCATTGGCAATGAAGACCCAATGTACCATCAGATTCAAAAAGCCCGAGGCCAGACTCGGTATGGAAAGCCCAGTGTACCATTGGCAGACCGATGTATCATCGGTTCTCAAAAAAAAGCCTAATGTACCATTGGCAATGAAGGGCCAATGTACCATCGGATTCAAAAAGCCCAAGGCTAGACTCGGCATGAAAAGCCCAATGTACCATTGGCAACAAAGACCCGATGTACCATCGGATTCAAAAAGCCGAGGCCAGACTCGGCATGGAAAGCCTGTGTACTACTGGCAGACCGATGTACCATCAGCTCTCGACAAAAAGCCCAATGTACCATTGGCAACGAAGACCCAATGTACCATCGGATTCAAAAAGCCCGAGGCCAGACTCGGCATGAAAAGTCCAATGTATCATTGGCAATGAAGATCCGATGTACCATTGGATTCAAAAAGCTTGAGGCTAGACTCGACATGGAAAGCCCAGTGTACCACTGGCAGACCGATGTACCATCGGCTCTCGATAAAAAGCCCAATGTACCATTGGTAACGAAGACCCGATGTACCATCAGATTCAAAAAGCTCAATGTACCATTGGCAACGAAGACCCGATGTACCATCGGATTCAAAAAGCCGAGGCCAGACTCAGCATGGAAAGCCCAGTGGACCACTGGCAGACCGATGTACTATCGGCTCTCGACAAAAAGCCCAATGTACCATTAGCAACGAAGACCCGATGTACCATCGAATTCAAAAAGCCCAATGTAACATTGGCAATAAAGACCCAATGTATCATCGAATTCAAAAAGCCCAAGGCCAGACTCGGCATGAAAAGCCCAATGTACCATTGGCAATGAAGACCCGATGTACCATCGGATTCAAAAAGCTCGAGGCCAGACTCGGCATGAAAAGCCCAATGTACCATTGGCAACAAAGACCCGATGTACCATCGGATTCAAAAAGCCCAATGTACCATTGGCAATGAAGACCCGATGTACCATCGGATTCAAAAAGCCCGAGGCCAAACTCGGTATGGAAAGCCCAGTGTACCACTGGCAGACCGATGTACCATCGGCTGTTGACAAAAAGCCCAATGTATCATTGGCAATGAAGATCCGATGTACCATTGGATTCAAAAATCCCAAGGCTAGACTCGGCATGAAAAGCCCAATGAACCATTGGCAACGAAAACCCGATGTACCATTGGATTCAAAAAGTCCAAGGCCAGACTCGGCATGGAAAGCCTAGTGTACCACTGGCAGACCAATGTACCATCGGCTCTCAACAAAAAACCCAATGCATCATTGACATCAAAGGTCCGATGTACCATCGGATTCAAGAAGTCCGAGTCATTCTCGGCAGCCCAAGATCGATGTTTCATCAGTGCTCGGAAGCCCGAGTCCCCGAGGGGCAGACACAACCCGTCTCCCTTATCTCTCCCAAAAGGGTCCTGCCCTATATGACTAAGTTGAAGTTGCATGAAAAATAAAAGCTGCCCCTCGGTGCTGACGAAGCCCTCAAGGGTCCCACGTCAGCGACCTAGGGACTCAGAGAAGAGATCACAGTTAAAACTTTCATTGATGGAAAAATTATACTTCATTAACATTAGTGTATACAAAATGCCGACTAAGTTGGACTTAGTACAAAAATAAAAATGAACTACAAAATCAAGGTCCGGCCGCAGGCTCGCCATCCGAGGCCTCATTGGACTCTTGGTCCGGCTCGATGTCCATGACCTGGGGGAGGTTCAAAACTCGGGCAACCTTCTCCTTGGCATCATCAAACCCCTAGACGTAGAAATCTGCATTAGCTTCAACCAGCTCGTGGGTGAAGTGCTCTGATGCCTTGAACTCCTCCACGGCCGCGGCAACCCTGGCCTCGGCGGCAGCCTCCACCTCAGCGACTCGGGCCTCCTTCTCCGCCGCCAAAGAGGCTGCTGCCGCCCTCTCGGCCTCCATGAACTTCACCTCTTCCTCAGCCCGCTTCGCCCGATCCTCAGCCTCCTGAATGGCCGAGTTCAAGTAGGCTATATAGAGGTTTTGGGCTTCAATCGCGCCCTCGGCCTCTATGAGCTGGTTGAGCGCCGCCCACCGTCGGTCGGCCTTGTCTCTGCTCTCAGCCTCCTTTATTTTATCGGCGCATTCGGCCCTTACCAATTCCAAGGCCTTCTCCGCAGCCTCGGCCCAGGCCTGGGCGTCCTCAGCATCCTATTGGACCTGGCGGGCGACAGCTTCCCCCTCGCCGATAGCCTCCCGAGCGAGCACAAAGGAGTTGGTCACCTGCGCTCAAGGTGTCATCTATGCAAATTGTTTAAGAGCTCTAAATTGACGGCAAAGGAAAAGCTACTTACTCGGACGAGGGCTGAGAAGACCTCCTGGAAGACCCTATTCGCTCCCAAATTCTGGAGCTCCTCCTGAATGTCGGGCTGAAGACATAGGACATGAGTTGTTCAGTCCGGCGCCCGTCGTTTATTAAGGAGAACCCGCGAGGGGTCGGCCCGGCCCTGCTTCCCTCGGTGTTTCCGACGTGCTCCGGCTCGGCACGCAGTGGGCTGCTCGTCGGTATCTGTTCGAGGGGTAGACTCGCCGCCCCTGACGACCCTTCCCCCAACTCCTATCTACTTCGGCCGAGGTTGGTTTGTGGGGAGCCTGGGGTTCCATCGCTGCCGGCTCCACTGTTGTCGGCTCCTCCATCGTCGCCCCTTCGGCCCTCGCCCCTTCTGGCGGGGTATCATCCGTCAGATCCACCTCCGGGACTAATGGAGACTCACGCTGCTCGGCCAACGGAGACACCCTCACAGTAAGGCGCTTGGGGGCCGGCGCCTGCTGCCCCTCTCTCGGGCCACCCCGGGCCCTCATCCTTTTGACTGCGGCTTTCTTGACCATGGCAATCGGAGGCTTCATTGCTGCACAGCATCAATCGGAGTCAGTAAAAAAAAAGGGAAAAAGGAGAAGAGAGAAGAGAGAAGGAGGAGGAGGAAAGGGCAATTTGGCTAAGTGCTAGGGCGTTTATTACTCACCGCTCTGTGTAGTGAGGCCCGCCAGCCGGAGGTTGTGCTCCGATAGAAGCAAGTTGTATCTGAGGATGTTGGCAGTCAACAGTTGCCCCAACGCTTCTTGATCTCCTGGGAGGATGGTGGAGTTCATGTTTGGTCGGAGGTCGGGATCCCCCCACTGGGACTTGACTTGATCAAGGTCAGCAAAAAAGAAACGGGATTTCCATCCCTTGACCAAGGTGGGAGAAGTAGCTTGAGGACCCGACCGGGTCGGGGCTGGAATAGCCACCAACCCCTCTGCTGCCTGAGGGTGTAAAAGCAGCGGAAGAGAGAGAGTCGGGGGGTGATTTGGAGGTGGTGGCAGAGGATAAGAAAGGCACAAACGGTCCGAAGGGAGTTTGGGACCAGTTGAGTAGGAGTCAGGGAGTAATAGTCTAAAAGGTTGATGAAAAGGGGGTGAAAGGGTAGCCGAAGCCCTAATCTAAGGAAAATTTCATAAACGGCCACTCTGCCGGACCGGGAGGAGACTACCCTGTCATTGGGGGTCGGAAGGAAGAGCCCGACATCTCGGGGTACCTGGTAACGGGCCCTAATCTTTGCTAAGTCTTGGCCTGTTACTGTGGAGGCGGTCTCCGTCGGAGATTCTGCCCTCGCCCTCGTGGAGGTGTCGGCCGCCGCCTGGCGCCTCCTCACTGGGGCCCGGCTGGTCGCCATCGAGCGTCCCCTTGCAGGAGCCCTGGAAGCAACCGGCAACCGGTCATTGGGACAAAGGAAGACGGTCCTCTGGATCGGAGGACCATGAAGGAGAGGGAGATGGAGAGCCGCGAAGCCTCGAAGGAGAAATATGGTTGTCGGAAGGACAAGAAGTCCAAGACGGCGAGGAGGCCATGACAAAAGTTTGTGAAAGAAGAAGGAAGGATCGGGAAGGATGGAAGGCTAACCTGGAGAAAGAAATGGCGGGGGCGATTCTCAGGTTGTAGAGGGAGCAGAGGACCAGAGGAAGAAGATAACTGAAGCTAAGTGACGAATATTCAGCCTTCGCCCAGGTTTTGCCAAGTTTCAAATCGTTCCGCCTCGATTTGCCAGCCACGCGGACTCCCGCTATAGGCTGGGCCACCTTGGCAGGCATCCGGCACGTAGAACAAACCGCCTCCGGCCGATGATGGGACACTGCTGATGTCAGCGTCATGATAGCAATGATGGTGGTCACTTTTCACGAATTTCAAAAGGACAATCCCGCCTCGAAGGCGATCGTGGCAGATCGGACAGATAGTAACAACTGCCCCTTCACATCCCCCGAGTCGCCCGCGCTACGTTATCGCAGCATCCAGAGACACGTGGCTGGGAGTAGTTGGCAGCGAACGGGGATTGGCCATTAGGGAGGTGACACCCCTTTCGCTTCGTCAGGATGGACCCGCTCCGTCTCAGGGGCAAGGGGGCATCTGATGTGGTTGATCCAGCACCGTCAGAATTAACGGTAAAGAAGACTGACGGCGTTCCGCTCCAACCTTCGAGGCCAACCTCCGAGGCCAGCCTCCGAGGCCAACCTCCGAAACTAGCTTATAGCTACGAGCCACCTGGCATGCCCACGTAGCCCACTACTCACCTACTATAGTGCATTGCCATGCCCCATTAAGACGTATGGCCCACCATGCACCCGTAACAGTGCATGGCCATACCCCGTTACGGCATGTGGTCCATCACTCGCCTGCAACCACGTATGGCCATATCCCGTTACGGAGTACAATCCACCGCTTGCTTGCGGCTACATAAGGCCATACCTCATAATGGCGCGCGCCTGGTGCAACCATAGCTACCCGACATGCATGATACCGTATTGGCAGGTGGCAAATAAGGCAGGGCACCTCTGACATGCCCATGACCCGTCATTATCAACCTTGCCTTTTTATCCATTATTGGATAACAGTACTTCCAAATCATGAATCTTCTGGAAGCATGAGAGAGGGAGATCTTGGAATAGGTATAAAAGCTCACACTTACAACGAGGGAAGGATACTCTCTGAACCCTAACTCTCTAGCTTTCTTCTGCTAGCTAACTCTTGTCTGTTCATGAGTGACTGACTTGAGCGTCGGAGGGTCCCCACCGGAATATTCGGTCTCCGGGGACTTTTCTTGCAGGAGTCCGGCGAGGAGGACCTATGTTTCCCTGGCGTTCAAGGAAGGTGACTCGGCATCAACACACCCGTTCAGAAAGCAAAAAAAAAAATTACGACATCCAATTTTAAAACTTACCACACTGTAGTTATAAAATTAAGACACCCTTTCAGAAAGTAAAAAAAAATCATGACGCTCCAGTTTTAAACTTACAACACCGTAATTATAAAATTAAGATACTCTTTCAAAAGCAAAAAAAAAATTACGACACCCAGTTTTAAACTTATGACACCGTAGTTATAAAATTAATACATCCGTTCAAAAAAAGTGTCTGCACACAAATTCTAAAAATAAGCTGAACGGGTATCGTAAGTTTAAAACTGGGGTGTCATAATTTTTTTTTTTTTTTGCTTTCTGAACAGGTATTGTAAGTTTAAAACTAGAGTGACATAAGTTTAAAACTGATGTATCATCTTAAATTTTGATGTGACGTGAATTAATATCCGTTCATCTTTTTTTTTTTTTGAATTTATGTACATCCATGTTTTCTAAGTGGGTATCGTAATTTTATAGCTACAGTATCGTAAGTTTAAAATTGGAATGTCGTAAGTTTAAAACTGGGATATTGTAAGTTTAGAACTGGAATGTCATAAATTTTTTTCTCGAGATGTTATAAAGGTGTCTAGCATTTTTTAATGGGTATCATACGCATGTGAACCAATAAAAAGGGACAGTGCAGCCTACGTAGAACTTGTTGCACTGGATACAATGTACAAAGTCTTTTCCAATCTAAGATATGGACATGCTGGTGAAGAGGCCAAGCCGTCATTGGTTGAAGAGAAAAAATTGTCAATAGTTCACTTATCCCGCATAATACGTCATACTACTTGAATGATGACACGAAAGAAATACATAGCGTTCAAACAAGTATAAGCCAAGATATATCTTGTTTCATTTTGAACATATGCATCCAACACCTATTATTTGAACATATACATCCAACACAAAGAACACAAAGAACGTGGGGAGTGGTTACAATGTGTTTTGCTTGAAGGCATCCGTATTGGACTCAAACATCCTTAACATGCCGTAGCTATTCATTAGAAGATACGTATTCAAACTGGGGATTTTCAGGACTAATGGCGAAGAAAAAGAAAGGTCAATGGCAGGATACATCTTTGCTTCAGATTTCTGACAAAGGAAGGAGAAGTCCGTTTGATTCATGCCCCTTATCTCATTCCAAAAATCAAGTTTTGTCACGCTTCTAAATTTCATAAATATATGATTTTAAAAGTAGAACATTTTAAATTCATGAATAATCTGCTTAATTATTGATTTTGTAAAAAAATAGCAGTTTTTTTTTAATTGTTTGTAGAATAATAAATATGTAGGGATTTCTAGATAATTTTAATGGAGGATGGGATGCAGTGCTCTGAATAAATATTTATCAAACATAAGAAATATCTATATCTGGAGTTCAGTAAATGTGCTCAAGGATTTTAAATTTGTATATTTTTCATCTCACACTTTTTATCACTAGGGATAAACCTTTAACCATGTACCAAAAAACAGTTCTTCACTTCGAAAATCGTAAAATTTTATGCAACACTCACAAAAGGTTATTCAGTTGATTGTTAGTTGAAATAATTATCGAGCAAAGACATGTTGGTTAAAAAAAATTAATAAACTTGTCGGGCAGGATCCAATGCCCATCGTGCCGCTGAAATTGCCATATTGTGCCTGATATGGCCCAATAATAAACGGGCCGTACCAAGCATGGCATGGTAAAAAAAAAAAAATTTAGGCCCGTATTATGTCTGGTACGGCCCATGATAGGCATGCACAGCCCCTAACAGCTATATAGTCATTTAGGAGAGGGGGTTTAAACCATTTTACCCCTCCCAATGGCCATATAACAACTATATTAATGGGTATTTTTAAAAAAAAATTAAAATTTCTATAAATAGCCCATTTCTTTCTCATTCTTACCACATCAAACCAACTCTTCTCTATTACTACTATTTCTCTCTTCTAGCAAGTGCTCTAACAGATTAGCAATTTAATTTTTAGTTTGCAAGTGTTCTTGCAAGTGGCAAGTGCTCTAGCAAGTATTTAAGTGCTACAAGATCACTTCTTATTGAGAGATGAGAGTACAAGAGGAAGCTCACAAATCTCGGCTCCGCGCCTTCACCTCTGATTCTCTTCTCAATTCCTTCTTATGGGTTAGTTTTTATTTTTTTATATTTATTAATTAAAATTTTAGATATTACATCTTTTAACGAAAGTAATTTTAATATGCAACCTTTTTCTAAGGGTAAGAAAACTAATCCCCAACCCTAAATTCTCTCTAGAGCCAGTGTCAGTGAATGTCAAACCTCTTCTCGTAAGAGGACTAGTGGTGTTTGGAATGATTTTGATAGAATTGTGGTTGAAGGAGTATAAAACAAAATAAAAAAAATGTGCAAACTTTACAGTTGTTTTAGTACTGGGGAACATGGCATTTAAAAAGACATCAAGAGACTCATATGATGCATGATTCCCATCAGCAATGTACTCTTAATATACAAGAGGGATCACTTGTAGGTAATTTTATATATAACCATGAAAATAAGAGAAAATTACTTGTAAGATGGATAATTCAGAATGAATTACCTTTTAGTTTATCTGAATCTTATAATTTTGAACGATATGTTCAATTAGGCCTACAACCTGCTTATAAAAGAACTAGTAACAGTACCTTTAGAAGAGTGGCTATGATAAACTTTTTAGCAATGAAACAAAGTTTAAATGAAAGTTTCTCAAATTTAAATGCTAGAATTTCTTTAACTTCTGATATTTGGTGTAGGTAGTATTTCTTTTATTGCTATTATTGCTTATTATATTGATAATGATTGGCAACTAAATAAACGAATTCTTGCTTTTCGTGCTTTTGATTTTCCGCATTTGGGATAACAAATTTCAAATATTATTTATCAAATTGCATGCTCATATAATATTAATAATAAAATAATATCAATTACTTTTGATAATGCACCTAATAATAATTCTAGTGTTGCATTATTAAATGACTCTTTGCATCCCATTTTAGATGGATAATTATTTCATATTAAATGTGCATGTCATATATTTAATCTTTCTACTCAATCTGGTATGAACATAATTCAAGAGGTTATTTTAAAAATTAGAAATGTAATTTCTTTTATTCATGCTTTAAGGTCAAGACTTTAAGAATTTAAACAATTATATATAGATCATGGTACACATTTTAAAAAATTTAAACTTGATGTAATTACTTATTGGAATAGTACCTGTACCATGATACATGATGCATATTCATATAAGAACTTATTAAGTGCTTATATTAATGATCGTGGATTAGGATTTACATTGACTGAACTTGATTGGCATCAAGGTAAAATTTTCGAAGATTTTTTGTTTACTGTTTATGATGCTACAAATGTTCTTTCAGGTATTTATTATCCAACTTTTTGTTCATTTTTACAAAAAGCATATGTAATTAGTGAAAAATTTAAAGAATAGATATTATATGAAATATGAAAATTAAATGGAATGAATATTAGAATAGGATATGTCCATTGCATAACTTAGCTGTTGTTTTTGATCGTAGAATTAAATTAAATGACGTAAATTTTTTAATTAATCAATATTATGAAAATATGAATCAAAATCCTAAACCTGTTAAAGATGATGTAAGACGACTTCTTAATGATATTTATGGTTTATATAATGACAAAATTTGTAGATCTAGAATACATGCTCAAAGCTCTGCTTCTTCTTCTAGATCTCGTTCGTCATCCATTTTTTCATTAATTAGAAGACATACACATGCTTCATCTTCTTTATCTTTAAGTAGTGAATTAGAATTTTATTTACGAAACGATCTTCATTCTGCATATGATGAAGATCAAATAGAAAGTCTAGATGTATTAATTTGATGGAAGAGTATTAGAAATTGATATCCTGTTATGTCTGCCATTGCACGAGATATTTTAGCTATCCCGATATCCACAGTAGCATTGGAATCCGCCTTCAGTGCAGGCCGACGTGTTCTGGATGAAAAGAGAAGTAGGATGATTGGCGAGACAATTGAGATGCTTATCTACTTCAAAGAGTAGTTAGATGCTAAGGCGAGGCTTTTTTTAATTATTAAAGTGAATCATCTCTATTTTTTTCTCCTTTCTTATTGTATTCTGTTCTGGAGGTCAGACCTAGCCTCTCTCCCTTTATGTACCATTTTAATTTTAAATTAATAAACTGGTAGGGATCTATACCAAACCCCTCACCATTAAGGTGGCTTCATATTAATAAATTTCTTTATTTCTATTAATTATTAATTTATTAAAAAATATTTTTTTACAAAAAACTTTTATTAAGCTCTTATGGGCCGATCGTGCCTGGCACGACCCACCTGTGCCGGCATAGCGGGCCAGCGCACAGGCTCGTCATGGGCTTGGGCCGTACCGGCACATGCCCATCATGGGCTATGCCGAGCGGAGGAAAAAACTTTTATATTTTATAGTATTAATCCAACATACACAAAACAATCTTTAAAGAATGCACAGGGTCAGAATGGTGATGCGCAACCGACCAGGAATGCATGACATTGGAACTGGATGAGAACAAAATGGTGATGCACAACTTTAAATTTAGGAAAGCACTATGCTTTATCCTTATGAGAGTGGTAAAAACTCAACTCATTTAAGCCTTTTCCCAACTACATAGGATCGATTACATGAATTGCTTTATTCACTCTACTCTATTCAGAACTAAATCGACACCGAAATTACAAATAACTATTTTTTTAAATTATTTTTATTTATATTAAAAAAAATAAACTATTTATAATTTGAATGTCAGACTTATTCCGGTAGAAACTATATCCTAAAACAAGCACAAGCAGTCAACAACTTCTGTGCACCCACTGATCTCGTTTGACCTCTTAGCAAAGGATGATAAAAGCTGTGATACTTTTCTTCTTCTTATCTCCACATTGTATTATTAGTTGGAAGCAAAAATGTCAAGGCACCTGAAAAATGAGATTTGAACTAAACTAAAAATTAATGATGCAGCCATGCAGGATATTTATCAAGCTGACATTTGAGAACTGAGTGTCTAAAGATCCAACCAGAATCCTTTGCGTTTGTCCAGGTGCATCAGAGAACAGAAAAAAGTGTGCACAAAAAATAGTGATGATATGAATCACAGACATGCATATATCGGTGCCAGAATGTTTTGGAATGCAGATCGGAGCCGTTAAAGGATGATTGAGAAGTGTTTGAATCCATGGTGAAGTAGGAAATTATGCATAAATTGGAGTTCTGAATGATTACACCCATTCTGGAAATATCAGCAATGCATTTGACAGCCACAATTCACAAATGACATGCTTGCTGAGCTGCAACACAATGGTTGATCTTCCACTTGCAAGTTTGATGGTCAAAGAGTGACAACAAATATGAAACAAATTGCTTAAACCTAGTCTAGGAAGATAATTTTAAGAGTTGCTGTTGATTACTTTGGGAACAAGGTGAACATTATATGACAAACAACGCCAAGGAACATATAACTAAAACAATACTTGCAAATAAATGTTACATGGCAATGTAGCAGAAAAGCCTTTTTAACTTGAAGATGACCAGAAAAGCCTTTTTAACTTGAAGATGACAGAGCATGATAATGCGTGCATGAGTAAGATGGATGGCTGTGATATTAAAACTAATGTCTGAAAAATCCATAAGATGATGAATGCACCCACCTTTGGTTGCTACTCCTATTTCGGCTGAATAAAGAGAGTAGGAAAAGAGCTGAGACAAACAATGCATTAGAAAAGATATATGTCATACATACTCATCCTGGAAGATGGTTGAGTGTCCCATCATTCCAGCAGAAATCCATTGAGATTGTCCTTTATTTGAGAGAATATTTACATTGGAGGATGAAAGTGAAATTAACAGGTCCGTGCCGGTAGCATAACTCATTCTGTACACCAATTTTCAGAAAGACCATAACTCAAGGAAGAGTGGGTTGATTAAAATGAAAGGCTTTCTTTCTGCTCTCTCCTCTGAATCCACAGAAGAAACATGACATTATTTCAATAGGCTTGTTAAGTGACTCTAGTAGGAGGGCGTAGGCTGATAAACTCCGCGTTGATGGTGATGCAGTTGCCTTGTTTGGCATAGTGAATAACCAGAGAAGTCGAATTTCAAAAGGAAAATAGAATGGGTAGAAGATATAAACATATTTTTATAACGGCCCTACTCAAATAGATGATTCATCTCTTTTCCTGCGCATTCGGGCTCCCCAAGATAGGTTCTCCTCTGCATCCTTGTTCATGCTCCTTCTCCTTAACTCTGCAACCTGATCTTGCCAACGGTTTCTCCAACCAGATCTCTCATCCAATTCCTAATCAGAAACCAACAACAACAACTCAGCACACAGACAACTATGCACATCAAGAAAAAGAAATGGTGAAGAGAAGAACCTATTTGATTAACATAGTGATAAAGGATAAGCTGGTTAATTTTCTTCAATATCAACAACAAAGAAATTGTTAAATTAACAATAGAGCAACAAAACACAAGAAGAAAACAAATGTCCTAGATACGGCAATATCAGTACAATAGATCAAAACATTTAAAATCTCTAAATGTCGAAGTGAATGTTGTTGGACTCAGAGAGACAAAGCATATTAGATGGAGGGCAAGCACTAATAATAGAGTAATGGGCAACTAAATGAAATGGTAGAGCCACATAGTACCCATACGGTAACAGGAACAGAGTTCCATCAAAGAATAGGATGGAAAAGAAAAGAATCAAATGAAACTATGTTGTCCGAGGATCTGAGAATGTTTTCATTAATAGCTTTATGATTATGTCAAGATACCATGCAAAAGTAGAATAAAAGCTTGAAACCAAACTAATCCTTAAATGATCAGTTAAGGAAGCAAAACTCGTGAATACACAAAAAATAAAGATACTCGGCAACAAAGAACTCTTCCATTTGGTTTAACTAAATCCACTTCAATTTGTATACTGATAGAAGCCAAAAACTCTATGAACAAATAAAAGTAGAGCAGATAATTCCTGAAATCTATTTTTTACTGATAAAGTAAATATTAATTCATATATGAATAACCAAAGAAATCTGTAATCTTGCACATACAGCCAAGGAAAAAGGGTCCCAGAAGCTTGGAGCTTGCATATTTGAATAAAAAATTATTAAAAAAATCCATACAGCCAGATTAAATAATAAAGACTTTAAAACAGGAGAAAATTTTCCACATTTAAGTGAAATCCAGAAAATTCTGTCTCAAGTTGGTAAAACATAACCTATTAAAGATGAAGAGCACCACTACTGAATTAGATAATTCTAAAAGTCTGAAATATTATAAAAAATACTGATCATAGAAACTCTGATAGACACAAAATATTAGTCAACAAATAGAAGCCATACCTAGCAACCACATATATGCATTTTATCAAGAAATGTCAGACCTTTTGCCACCTCAAATTTCTCAGCACTCAAATAAAAGGTAAGAAGCAGGAACCTTATCCATCTATTTTTGTTTCCTATGTAAAGCCATCCCATCAAGGTCACACATGTTGCATTCCAGGAATAACTGATGCATCAGATGATTTCATATATGAGCAGATGGGGTGTATTCGAAAGCAACACAGGAACTTATCTGGTGCTTGTACAGAAAATTCTAGCAGCAAATATATGGCAGCCTTGTATGTATAGTGTTTCTTCCTTTTTTTTTAAAAATAAAAATAAAAATTGTTTATGTAGTAAATCACACCTGAACTTAAAAGGATCTGAAATCATACATACAACAAAAATCAAAATCATGGATGCCCATATTGCTTTTGACTCAGATAAAACTTAAATCCATAATTAGGTCAAATATTGTCTTTAAACTACAAGTATTTTTTCCAATTAGTTTTGCTGAAACGGAGAAAATTATCTACAGGACCTGAAAAAAACCAGATTTCTTGAACCCAGATTAATTAAGAACAGATTGGAGAAAGAAAGATTATATATCTGAATGGATTCCTGTAAAACCATCATAACATACCCCAGAGTTGAAATACTCAGGTCCTACCAGAAACATATACCTGAGCTTCTCTTAACGCCCATCTTTTAATCTTTTGGAGAAAACAACAACAAAGCCTAATTCCAAACCCTTGGAGAAAACATCAAAACCAATAAATACATACTAAATTAAGAAGAAAGGAATTCAGATAAGAGACCTATCTGCAAAATTATCCAACAAACTTAACAGTACGGATACTACAAGCTCCATAAAAACCAAGATCTAAGATATAATAATAAGCTTTCCGAAAACAGCAAGGTTATGCCGTGACGCAGAGTAATAACGATTATAAATAACAAAAATCCAAAATTGCATTAAATTCTACGTATTGTATGCCAAATTTAACTCCAGCAAACGCAAATAAGATAACCGAATGCTCGCAAACTCGATCACAATTGATAAAACTACATAGATAGAGAAACTTAGATGCTAAACTTGAAAACAGTTTCAGATATCACCAATCGGATCAACCTAACCTCAAGAAAAATCAAAACCCTTGAATTCGCCAAGGAATTGAGGCAGAGAAACAAATTTACCTCATCAAAACGCCTCCTGGTGGAGAAGGCGAGGTGCAATCCCCGAGCTAAATCGCGGTCGTACAGCGCCCTTAGCCCAGGGTCGGAGAGGGTCTCGTAGGCCTCATGGACTTCGATGAAGCGCCGGGTGTACTCATGCGTCCGGTCGGGCGGCGAGACGTCGGGATGGTACTTCCTCGCGAGCTGCTTGTAGGCCTTCTTGATCTCGTCGTCGCTACCCCCTTCCGAGATCCCGAGCAGCTCGTAGAAGCTCGCCTTCGCCCCCACGAATCCGCCCTCCTCCACGGCCGCTCGGACCGTAAAGGAGGAGGAGAGCCTCGCTGCAAGCTCCCCTCCCTCCTCCTCGGAGCCACTCGCCACGGCCCGCCACCACCGCCGGCGGCGGTTCCGATAGCGGGAAGATGAGGACGGAGGTCGGTGCGGTACGGACGGAGGGCTCGGTTGCCGCTCTGGGGACTACGCCGAAACTCATCTCTTTCTTTGGTTTTTTTTTTTCTTTCTTTCTTCTTTCTTTTCCCTTCTTTCTCTTTGTGATTGTGGTTGTGTGCGGAGAGAGACCGGTGAGGCGGACGGACAGACGGGAACCAGAACAGAGGGCTGCGGGCTGACGTGTGGGGCGCCGAGACAGCGGGATATAAAAGATTTTTTAGGGGAGGTGGGCACGTGGGCGTGGGTCCCGAGGGCGATATCAACGTTATCCCGGCTCGGGTTTTCGGGGATTTGGTAATTTTTTTTTATAACATGATAACTTTAATTTTTTTAATATGGATGACGCTGACTAGTTGTAGATGGCGGTAAAGTGCCGCACAAATTGCTTATTATATTCTTCAAAATTTTTTTAAAAATTTAATTCTTAAATTATTTTATTTTTATTTTTTTTATTTTTATTTTTTTTTTTTTTTTTTTCGCGCTTCGACGACCCCTTCTTCACCGTTGGCTCCAACGGATTCTCTTCTCCTTTCGATTCGCTTCAGCCCCTCCTACCTTATCTTTTCTTTCCTCATCTTCTTTGTTCGCTTCGGTACCTTTTGGACCTCCCTCCTCTCTCCCTTGATCAGCGAGCAAAAAAATAAAAAAATCAAGGAGAAATGCCCGAAAAAAAGAAGAGGAAAGGAAGGAGTAGATGGGTTTCACTGGAGCAAAGGGAGGGGAGGGGCGAAGCATACTGAAGAGAAGGAGGCTGGGGCGATAATTTTAAGGGTAGTTTAAGAATTAAATTATAAAAAAAATTTGTGGGATGTATAGAGTATTTTGGGCAATGCAAAAGAAGCTCCCGATAAAGTATACTCAATAGATTTAATCGATCAATGTGATCATTCATTTGTATTAAAATAATAAAAATATAATAATAAATTTAATTAAAAATAAAAGGAAAGGAAGAAAAAAAAAACTTTAAGATAGTATTTGATAGAAAAAAATATTATCTATGAATAATTGTACGGGATAGAGTTTATCCTAGGGATATCCCTTGGCTATCCCATTGATCATGTCAAATGCAAAAGGTAAATCCATATGATAACATTTTTTTACTCTTATTTGAAGAATAACCAGTTATTCCTACATTTTCTAGGGAATAAATTGAGGGGATAATCATGGTTAACCATGAATTACCCTTTTGATTAACTTTATTCTCAGATATCCTTTTATAGTTATGACTTTTAGGAATAAAAAAGGATATCCCCTATTTCAAACACTACCTAAACACCCGTAAGACCATTTCAGAGTGGCTAACATTAATTTTTTTAAATATTTTTTTTATAAATAAATAATATATATAACTTAAAAGAATTTATCATAAAATATAAAAATGAAAGAAGTGAACTTCGCGTGTATAAAATGCAAATATTGAAATCATATTTCATTGCATCTGAATGTATGATTTAAGAATTAAAATCACATCAAGTCATTTGTTACATCAAGCCATCTGCCTTCCCAAAGAAATACTATCGTAATATAGTTAGATTACCCCCTTTCAAGACAAAATGGTTTAACTCTTAGCTGCTATGGTATTCCTTTTGAAATAACTATTATGAATTTTATTATTATGTAGGCTAGTATAATTTTTTTATTTAAAATCTAAATTAATTGAATGCTAGGATAATTGAAGTAATCTATGAAGCTCATTATGATTAGTGATGACTATTTATATTATTAAACTATTAGGCACATCTTGCTCAACTCAACTCAACTCAACTAATTTAAGCCTTTTTTCAACTAAATGGATCGGCCACATGAATCTGCTTCCTTTACTTGTTTTATTTTGAACTAAATCGACACTCAAATTATAAACAGTTATATCTCTTTTTAATTATTTTTATTCATATTAGTTTAAGTCTATCTTTATCTCTATTCTTATCATGAATTGATTAGGTGCACCTTGCAATAGTATAAATTTATATTGGGTATAAGCCATGTAAATATATGGTTCTTAATAGGTAGAGCATCTATTAAGATGATTGAAAGTTGAAAGAGTTTCTTACCCGCATCTCATAAATATTACACTTTAACACATTTAGTTGTAATACTTTTGCAACATGTAGGATAGAGAAATTTTTTTTATTATTACATACAAAAAAACCAATGAGGTCTTATAGAGGAGAGTTATGGTTCTTGCGATAAACTTAAGTATGATTTATTTTATATCATATATGTACTTATATTTATAATATTGAGATTATCAATTATATTTTTGATTTATAAATCTTATTTTTTCATCAAAAAATTTATAAAATTGCATGCTTAATGTGATATTTAGAAGAATAGATGCACATATTTTTATTTTATTTTTTTGGTCAAAATATGAACATACTTTTAGAATAACATTGAGATCATGGGCAAAAGGCATAACTTATATTTAAAGGTGAATATTTGACCATCATTTATTTTCAAAAGACTAATATGAAGAAGCTAATTTTGAGATAACCAAGGCAACTTTATATTTCTACCCACACTTTTTGGCCAGTAAGAACTACTACATATTTTCCCATATTTGCTCAAAAGTTGGATAATAAGTTTGAAATGGTAATTGAATTAATTTAAATTAGGAATCACAAGTCCCGTACGCCTTATAAGAATTAAAAAGATATCTTTGAAAATTGAAAAGTCTCATTCCTAAGGTAGTTTTGAAATAGGGAATAAGAGGGGATATCCCCTCTTATCTCCAAAAGTCATAACTATAAGGGATAGCTGGGAATAAAGTTAACCAAAGGGATAATCCATGGTTAACTATGGTTAACCAAGGGATATCCCCTCAATTTATTTCCTAGAGAATGTAGAATAGATGTTTATCCCTTCAAATAAGAGTAAAAAAAAGTTATCCTATGGATTTACCTTTTTGCATTTGATATGATCAATGGATAGTCAAAGGATATCCCTAGGGATAACTAGGGGACAAACTCTATCCCATACACTTATCCATGAATAATATTTTTTCTATCAAACACTACCTAAGAGTTAGATTGGTTGCAATCAACTAATTTTTTAACCCTTATTTGAAGATACGTTTAGCAAAATGGTTGTTGTATCCGTATCTTGTGTTTAGAGTTGATCACCAATTGTTAAGGTGAGAACGTGATGTGTCAAATATCACCAGGACACCTTCTTGAAGAAATTCTAAGATCTCTAATTTAAAGTTCAAAAATCAAGCTTAATTTGCTACTACTTGAATAAGAAAATGTCACCATATTAATGATCCCTATGAATTTTTAAATCTATTAGAAGAAGGACCTAATGTATTCCATAGAATGATGGACCATGAAGGAAACTAAAAGCAAACTTCCATGAACACTTTTAATTCCTCTTGGGAAAATTCTAAACTCATTATCATATTGATACAAACATTTTGAGGTGATGATAAATAGCATAAACATGGCTGATACATCTTTGATCGATCGATTGACCAAAGGAACAAAGGTGTTCGACATTGGATTCAAGTCTAAATCAATTTTAGAAAATATATGTAGAATATATGTAGAATTAAAGGGGCTCAGTGTTAAGGTGAGTTAAAAAGCTTATCAACAATATATATAGGAAATACTCTTATTTTTCTTTTATTTAAAGCATTATATAACTATAAATAAGTTTACTTAAAGGAGCAAAGGAATATGCTATTAGATTCAAATCTAAGTGAAGATTGCTACATATTAGCAAATAATTTTAGAGATTTAATAAAATAAGACTAGTATGAATAGAATCTAAGCAAATTTAATTTGAAAGTATTTGATATCAAGATGAATTTGAGGTTGACATCTTATCCTACTTAGCTTCAAACAAGTCATAAAACTTATCCAAACGCATGGTCTAGAAATATTCTCATTCTTTCCTTATTTATAAAAAACAAATGTGGACACATTTTGTGAACATTCAAAAGGGGCATACAATAAAATTGATTAAAGAAGTAAAGGGCTTCAGTATCAAATTCAAGTCCAAATCAATAGTATAAAATTCATAACAGATTAGAAAATAATGTAACTAAATAATGCCTATTATAAAAAAGATAGGTAGGTTTAAAAGGGCCCAATATTAGGATGACGTCAAAATTACATTAAGAATCAAGGTGAATAAAAGATCTTATTCCATCGATGTCAAAATGAGTCAAAAATCCTATCAAAAGGCAAATGATAGGATACTCTTTTTTTCTTTTTTAAGAAACAATTATAAACATATTTATTAAAATGTTGAAAGGTCTTATAATTAAAAATAAGGTTGACCAAATGAGTAAAGGGTTTTGACATTGGATTCAAGTCTAAATGAAGACCGCTATAGGTTAAGAAATAATTTTAGAGATCTAATTAAACAAGGCTAATATTAATGAAATATAAACAAATTTGAAAGGATTTAATATTAAAACTAAGTTTGAGATTAATGTCAAGACAAGCCAAAGATCTTATCAAAAGATATATTGTATAAAAAATTCTTATCCTTTTCATTTATAAGAAATAAATATGGACACATTTATGTGAATGTTCAGATAGTCCTATAACTATGAATAACTTTTGACCAAACGAGCAAAGTAATTTGACATTGAATTTGAGTTTATGTCAATTCCATAAACTACTATAGATTATTTTCTAATCCTAAAGATCTAATTAAAGTAAGGTTGATATTAATAGATTTTGCAGATTTAGAAGGACTCAATATCAAGATGAGTCCATAATTATCATCAAAATGAGTTAGAGGTCATACCCCATCAATACCAAGATAAGTCACAACTTATTAAGAGGCATGTTATAGAATTTTTTTTTATTTTTAAGTAACAAATGTAGACACCTTTATGGGAATGTTCAATGTTCTCATAACTGTAATTAGGTGAGAGTTCTTGATTATTATAAAAATATATTGAACTGAATAAAATTTCTAGTTCTATCCCTCATTATTTGTGAATGTTTTTTATTATTCCTTCTTCCTATCTTGCTGCTCTATTACATGATGATAACATCTAAAAATGTCTGCATTCTTAAATGATCATTTCATAAATGTCTAAAAGTGTTTGCATTCTTAGAAGATCGTTGCCTATCAATTAAGATCAAATCAAAACAATATCAAGGTTACAAATGTGTTGGGTTGTGACCCAACCTACTCCCAACTCGATCTATATTTAAAGACTCATGAGTTGGGTCAAGTCTGAAAATTGGATTTGATTTAAATTTTTGGTTAAGCTCAGATCTTATATTGTTTGACCCAATCCGATCCTACCTGAACTTGATTTGTCCTAAACCCTAAAATATAATCTTATTTTTCTTCATCCAATTATCTTTATAAATTTATTGAATGAACTCTAATTCAAACTAATCTTTTTTTTATATATATCTCAACAACTAGTTCTCCTCCCATCTTTTTTCACTAATTATATCTAAATAATTATATTTTATTATTTATTTTGATGAATTTTTATTTATAATATCTTTAAGTATATTAATAAATACTTTAAATATCATAATTTGTAAATTTAAGATAATTATTTACTTGGTTATTATTAAGAGTTTTTGAATAAAATTTTAAGTTTCATGGATTTTTAAATTACATTTAAATATTTTAATGGATTTATATTTGATATTAGTTACTAGATTTTAGTTATAAAAAAAATTAAATGATTGACTTAAATTCAAATATGATCCTTAGTCCTATCTTGAACCTTAATATTTTGGATTGGACTCAAATAGACCCATATAACCTATTAGGTCTCTGATACAATTTATAAATGAATTAGGTTTAAGTCGAAAAACAAGATCCAAATATAATATCGGTTCAAATCGGGATTAAGCATGACCCAACCCGGTCCAATCTGTTTGCAACCCTAATCAATATCTAGGCCAAAACTCAAAACTCTACCTACTCTTACTACACTGCCGGTACTAATTACATCATATGTTGCTTTACAGCTCTTGAGGTCACACTCTAGACAAAATAATTAATATATTCTCCGCCCACCATTGCTTCTTACATATGGAGTTGTAACAAAAATGATATTACGGGGCATATAGAATAAACATGAAAAGAATATTATTTATTTATTTCTTTTTTCAATAAATTGGATACACTATGCTACTCTAATTTAAATACATTCCAAAGAGTCAAAAAAACAAAAACAAAAATCAAAATACAAAATGTCTTGAAGCAGAGGAGACGCTGCTTAAATGGAATCCTAAATAATGTGATCATTATAGTGAGCAACAAAGAAAGCTATCCAATAAGCCTCACTATTAGACTCTATAACTAGGAGCCACCACCATAGAAGAAGCTAAAGTCTTTATAATCCTCAAGCATCCAAGATAAGAATCTAAGTATTGTAGACAGGAGTCACTGTCAAAAAAATATTACTTATAGTCCATAGTATCTTTGCTCACATGCACATAGGCACTTAATATTTTTCAATATAGAAAAACCTAAATAATTTAATAAAATTTTCCATTTTATTGCCATTTTAACAAACTAATAGAACTAATTTGTTAAAATTGGATATTAGAGGCAGATAGAAACATCATCATAGAGGTAGTAAATTGGTTGCATCTGTTGAGAGATAAAATCGACATTGCATTGATAACCGTGCGAAAGGGCTAAGATCAACCCCATCCCCCACCTACTACACTACGCCCATAAAGAACGAGCTAACTAGTATGGTCCGACGGATCAAACAACCCATAGCTCGGCTTTCCCGAGCAACCCGTAGCTCGGCTTTCCCGAGCCATCCATAGCTCGGCTCCATCGAGCAACCCATAGCTCGGTTTCCCCGGGCCATCCATAGCTCGGTTCCCCCGAGCAACTCATAGCTCGGCTTCCCCGAGCAACCCGTAGCTTGGCTTCCCCGAGCCATCCATAGCTCGGCTTCCTCGAGCAACCCATAGCTCGGTTTCCCCGGACCATCCATAGCTCGGCTTCCCCGAGCAACCCATAGCTTGGCTTCCCCGAACCATCCATAGCTCGGCTCCCCTGAGCAACCTATAGCTCGGTTTTCCCGGGCCATCCATAGCTCAGCTCCCCCGAGCAACCCATAGCTCGGTCCTCCCGAGTAACCCGTAGCTCGGTTTCCCCGAGCAATCAATAGCTCAGCTCCCCCGAGCAACCCCCGAGCAATCCATGGCTCGATATGTACCTCTGCGGAATTTGGCGCGGGAGAGCCCAAGTCTAGTGTAACAGAATCCCAAACGAAGAATCATATCGAGGAGTGGCCTAGGATCTGCAATAACGGCCTAGGATCTGCAATAATGGCCCAGGACCTACGCAGACATCGGATCTCAGGCCATCAGAGAGCTCTCCCAACCGTCGATCCTTCAACGGACAAGATACGGATCCCACCGGCCTCACAACAGCTTGATTCGAATCATCTCCGTATCCCAACAACCTTCGAACCTTCCAGAAGGCGCTCAAGATTCAGATGATTGCCTATAAATATGATACTCCCAGATTCTCTCAGGGATGCACGCACAAGCCCCCGTGCACATTTCCTGGCTCACTCTCACTCTCACTCTCTCTCTCTCTTTTACTGCTCACCCTTCTCCTTCTCCGCCGTCGGCGCTCCGCACGAGCTCCCGATTGGCCGCCCCTGGAGGGACTCCCCAGAGAGATCCTTCTCCTCATTTCTGTTGATCGTCGATCTCCACTGACTTGAGCATCGGAGGGTCTTCCGTGGAGGGCCACCCCCAACGCCTCTCGCGTGAGGACTTCTGTGCAGGTCCGCCCAGAAGGAAGCCCGATCAGGAGACCGATCACGCCCAAATCGGAGGACAGATCCCGACGGCAACATTATCTAAATTGATTATGGCATCTTTATCTTATGGCACTTAGGGTCATGTTTGCTTGTGGCGAAGCATATCAACTTAAAAATGAATTTGATCCACTGCCAATATTTGGCTCCTTATCTATGAAAGTGAAAGTTAAAAGCCATTTTACTTGTAAAATTACTTTCATTCAAAATAAGTAGGGAGGTAAAATAACTTTGAATCATTCATACTAGGAGACCACTTGAAAGTGGACATATTGAAAGAAAAGGGAGTCTTTCACTTTGTCCCCAATTTTTTTATTTCAACTATAATCATAGGTTTAATAGTAAAAATAATAATAATGATATAAACAATCAAGGATGGAACCAGGATTTTCATGTAGAAGGGACAAATCTAATGACCTTACCATATTTATTCTACTTTAAATTATAATTAATTATAAAAATAATAATTTTTATAAATAATAAGAAAACTAATGATCATTTAAGCTTGGACTCTTTAGACAATAATCAAATTATTTACTTTTTTTGCAATCAAAAATCAAAAGCATATCATGATAGAAGCTATGCAACAGCAAAATATCATTGATTAAAAAAAAAGGGAAAAGAACAACTATCCATTTTTATAAGCTTGATTTCTAGGATGACTTGTAGGACAAATTAGTGGTGAGATCATTTCTCATAAGATATTGTATCTGTTAGGCATGTGCCAATAGAAGACAATTGGGTTTAGCTAGGATTTTTTATAGTTTTTTTTTATAAAAAATCTGACTTCAATTCCATCCGTTCAAGAATTCTATTCAATGCTTTCAGCTTCTCATACCATCCTCTCTAGTCCTTGGATTTTTCTTTATCGATGGCACCATCCGTATACAACCAAAAGTGTTATAGAATTTATTAAATAGTTGACACAAACCAAGGAGGGAGTCTAAAGGTGTTTTGAATTGAAGAACAAAAAGAAGTGTATCCCAAACATTGCTGGTTCCAATCCAAGATGAACCCTCAAAAAGAAGAGCTCCATTCCAAAATATGAATAATCCAACTCTCAACCATATGATCTCTCAAAACGTGCTGGTCATTGCTTGACTTCGAGTAGCATTTGCTTTCTCCCCAAGAATCTGGACGAGGCTTGACCATTTCAACAGCGCCCGGTGCCTGGAAACCGCATTCCCAAGTCAAAAAAAAAAAAAAAAAAGTAGCAATGGAAGCTGCCAAGAAATTCAAATTTCAAACACAAAGAGCCGTCGTAGTGACGCTTGTTTAGTCCCATATCGGTGGCGATTTAGATAAGATTAAGAAACATTAACAGTCCTTTTTGCATATGAAAAGTGTTGAACTGTGGCAAATGACAAAGGAAGATGCACGTCTTTGGATTTGGATTATTGAGAATATATATTATTAACCATGTTGCCAATTCAAACGCGGCTCCTCGGCCGGTCCGCCTCCCTCCAGCGGTCTCCATTCGCGGATAAAGACGCGAACGCTTGTGTTGTGTGGCCTCCTCCCCATTTAAACGAACACCAATGGAGCAGCAGCGCAGAGCTTCCACCCTCAAAAAAAAACTTCTTTTTAATCTCCCACTATGACGCTGAATTGTAAATGTTCAGGTTGAGATTTTTCTAACCAATTCCAACTCAACTCCATGACATCTAAATTCTGGTCAGATTGAATTAAGTTGGATTTTGACATATTAATTAATGAGAAAATTCAGATTGAATAAGAGTTTTAAAATAGGAAAAATGTTTGAGATGTTTTCATGAATTTGAGTGATACACTTACATATGCTTTAATAAAGTTAAAAACACAATTACATAGGCATATAAGTAGCTAATATGAAGTATAAACAAAATTTATTTATTTATTTATTTATATATTGGACCATGTTAAGTTTAAGTTGGATTAGATTAGGTTAGGATTACACTACAAGAGAAATAAAATATTGCGATGCCCAAATACGTCGCAATTACGTCGCTAAACATGCTATTGCGATGCAATAGCGATGCAATGACGGCGTCGCTCAGATGTCCGTCGCAATATCCATTTGTCGCAATTGCGTCGCAATATTGCGACTCTCTGCGATGCAACATTGCGTCGTAATATTGCGACGCATCCAAATGCGTCGCTAAATTAAAAATTAAATTATAATATTTAAAATTATTATTAAATATTGCAACGTACTCAATTGCGTCGCAATATTGCGATGCATTTAGTTGCATCGTAATATTTAATAATAATATTTTTGATATAATAGCGACGCCATTTGCGTCGCTAAAGCGTCGCAAATAAAAAATTTGATAAAATATTGCGATGCAAGGTCATTGCGTCGCAATATTTATTAAAAATATTTTAGATATAATAGCGACTCAATTTGAGTCGCTAATGCATCGCTATTAAATTTTTTTTATATTATTGCGATGCCAGGTCATTGCATCGTAATATTTAATAATAATATTTTAAAAATATTAGTGATGCAATTGCAGTCGCTAATACGTCGCTAAATAATATTAAAAAAAATATTTATTTAAAAATTAAAACGGTTAATACAATTTCGTTACATTTAAATATTGATCGAAATATTCTTCACTCATATTGATCCAAACAATAATCATTCAATTTTCAAAATAATTTATATATTAAAATTTTGAAGTTTTCATGTACAACGTAAAAAAAGAAAAAAAAATACATCAAGAATCTGAGAGATCACGTGGAGGCTGTGTAGGCTGGAGACTCTGCGATAAGCGGCTAACCATATCCCGCAAATAATGCATCTCATCTCGCATGTCTGCAATCCCCTGATCCTGGCCTCGCATACGATCCTCGAAATCCTGCTCGACCTCCTGCCGAACCTCTGCAATAGATCTCCGAAGGTCATGTAAACGCTCGGGAGGAAGATCACTAGAAAGTCGCGAGCGGGAGGCCTGATGGGAAAAATATGTAGAAGCTCTAGTGCCCAGACCATAGACCCTGCGGTCTCGCGGCTGGGCACCAACAGCCTCCAAAAACACGCCGACTCTCCTCTGCTGAGAGTTCGACGGGTGTCTCCCCATCAGTAGAGTCGACCTGCGATGCCTGGGAGCGAAGCTCCTCGACTCGTGTCTTTAAATTATGAAATCAACAATAAATGAGTTAATAAATTTCTTGAAATAAAATTTTAGAAATTAAACAGACACTACATAAATCTAATTTCTTACCGCAATCTCCCGTGATCACGTGTCGACCCAGGAACCGTCCCTCCTGGTGTGTGTCGCCCTGAATAGACGAAACTCACCAGGATCTCCGCCCTCCTGCTCAGACTATAACATTAAAAAATGATATTAATACAAATATTTGTAAATAACTAAAATAGTAATTAAAATATTTATGTTTTCTTACCATACGCCGTCTGTGCTCCTGAATCGAAATGGAGCCCGAAGTATGACGGGAGAGACCCGTGCCAGGACCGCCCTTCTCAGATCGACGGTTCGTGCTGGCTGATACGGACCTCCTGCGCCAGCCATCGGACTGCCAGGCCTACTGCCACTCGTGCCAAATACCCTCTGGCACGTGCGCAGGACGCTGACCCGATGACCTCCAATGATGAACATGTCGGAGTATCGGCGTCCCGTCAGAGCCTCCCATGCTGCCCTAATGGCATCATGGCTGGTAGGATCCCACGTATACTTTTTCTGCATTAAAATAAACAGTTAGTTTCTGAATTTATTAAGATTAAGAAATTTTATATCAGTGATAAATTGTATTTAATAAGTTTACCTGAAACTCAGAAAAATAAAACTCCCTCGTGGCTGGAGATACGTGGCGCCAATCGTAGCCACTGGGATCTGCACGCCTCTGAAATACGGCGCTGATGTGGCTGGATACATGATGCTGCTCAATAAATCTGTTAAAAAAATGCATGTTTATAA